>JANEYF010004055.1:0-134858 GCA_029963845.1 Rhamnusium bicolor | reverse complement strand
ATTTCGGTTACAATCTCAAATTTGAGAATATCTCTGTAAGGAGCGAACTGAGAGAAAAGTTAAGGGAGTTAAAATAAAGCTTATAATTTTTTTTAGATAATGTGTATAAAGTTATAATCTCGTTTGCCCATTGGCATGCAATAGGGCACTAAATTGATGCATATTTTATGTTAACAAGCTTGGAACATTATATCAGGTATTGAGATGTGTTTTCTGACTTAGATAAAACTCCTCGGCTATAAATTGCATTGATAATTTTGTTGTGAAACTTTAAAACATTGATGCTGAATTAGCAAATGAAACGTGAATATTGTTTGGAAAGCTGAAGCAACCTGAGCAAATGCCACCTTAATACATCTGACGATTTACATCTCCACATAAAGAGAGCCCATTATTAAGTTTTTGTTTGGAAAAGTACACTAAGACTAAATTTACTTGGCACGCGAGTTGCGTACAAATCGATGGAAAAGACAGCAGCGCGCATTGTGCTTGTTCAAGTACACTGTTCGGGATTGCGATACCTCACTACTTTACCACCTTGTCTAGTACGCATATAACCTGTAGATAATGGTTGGATACTTGATAGCAATATCGTATTTATTTCTTGAATACAGGGTGTCCCTTCCAAAAGTAGGCACCCTGAAGAACTGGAGATAAAATTTTTTTGAAAAATTGGTGAAATACGTCGACCTTGTTTCCAAGGGGAACATATTTTAATGTAATACTTGTATACCTATCATCATCCCTCTACCCTACACGGCCACCCCCTCAAAAAAATCAAATGGCAAGGGGGGTCGAGTGATACATCTTTTGAAAGGTCTTTCAATTCCATACATAACTGTGTATTTTTTTTTTAACTTTTATCGATTCGTTCTTAAGGAAAATAATTTTATTTTTGATGATCACACACAATCGAAATCGTTTAAAAAATCTAAAATACACGGCACTGGGTATTGGAATTTATAAAAAAACTACATTTTTTAGTGCTCTCAAATCAACACGAGTTTTTTCGACAAAAAACACTTTCCTTGTCCGTTTAGTTTTAGAATAATAAAAGACTCATAAGTATTTGACAGTCCTTGAACATTAATTTATTCACAACCAATTTTAAATCGAGATACATTTTACCAGAGTGAGTTCTCAAAATGGTTTATACTCTTCAGGAGAGAATAGATATTGTCAGCATTTATTTTAAAAACGATAATTGTGCTAGAGCTACGGGGCGCATATTCAATAGAAATCACCTAGATAGAAGGGTTGGTTCTCAGTATGTTTTACAATTATTGACAAAATTTATGGAAACAGGTTCTGTAGGAAACAAAAAGCATGAACCTCAGTGACCGATTAGGAATGAAGCATCGAAGTGGCAGTTCTGGGTCATTTGCAGATAGATAATACTCAATCGATCAGGAAAGTAGCTGAGGCTTCCGGTGTATCTCTAAGCAATATTCATCGAATTGTAAAGGCCCACAAATTTCATTCATATGAATTTAAATTGGTACACGAATTAAACGAAGATGATCCCGATCGTCGGCTTGAATTCTGTGAGATTTTTAGTGAACATTTAAACGGTAAAGCCAATCTACTGTGCAATACATGTTTTTCTGATGAATCGACATTTCAGTTAAATAGGGAGGTAAACAGGCACAATTGTAGGTATTGGAGTGAAACCAATCCACATTTGTTCATGGAAACTCATACCCAAAGGCCTTAGAAGTTAAATGTTTGGGCTGGCATCTTAGGGGATCATATTGTCGGGCCGTTTTTTATTCCTGAAAATTTAAATGGCGAAAGGTACCTCGATCTATTAGAAAATAACATCGACCCAATGATTACCCAAATCCTCGAAGAAGACGATAATCTTTTTAGAAGGCGAACTGTTTTTTCAACAGGATGGGGCACCCACACATTTTGCTACAGCAGTCCGTCAATTTTTGGATAATCGGTTTCATGAGCGATGTATTAGAAGAAAAGGTCCTGTGTAGTGGCCCGCTAAGTCAACCGATTTAACTCCCTTGGATTTCTTTCTGTGGGGACATTTGAAATCAAAGGTATTTGCAACAAAACCCGCATCTCTGGAAGAGTTACGTGAAAGAATTGTTCGAGAATGCCGTTTATTGACTCCAGATGTGTTTAGAAATGTTGCTACATATTTTTAAGACAGATTATACTACTGTATGGAAGTCGGTGGGGGTCATTCATTTTGAACAATACATACGATAATTTAAACTGCTTTTTTTTATTTCCCGAAGCTAAAATAATGAAACAATTATTTCTCAGGAACGAATCGATAAAAGTTTTAAAAAATACACAGTTATGTAGATTATTGAAAGACCTTTCAAAAGATGTATCACTCGACCCTCTTTTCCATTTAAATTTTTTGAGGGGGTGGCCGTCTAGGGTAGAGGGATGATGATTGGTATACAAATATTACATTGAAATATGTCCCCTTGGAAACAAGGTCGACGTGTTTCAAAAAAATTTTATCTCCAAAGTTATTCAGGGTGCCTACTTTTGGTTTGGTTGTAAATTAAAGTTGAAATGTTCAAGTATGTGATCATTTTTCATCGTGTTCCTCTTCTTCTAACAACACAATTTATTTCGCAAGATCCATTTCTGCTGACAATACAAAGCAAACTGATTTTAGCCTTTTATAGCACACCACCTCCGCGACCAAGTGGTCGCGACGGACTCGGTTTTCATTCCGCTTTTGGTTGGGTTCGGCCCAACGGACAATCCTTGGGAACCGTAGCTGAAGTTGTCAAGAAGTAATATGATTTGCTTGTAGAAGTGATTTCTGAAGGCTTTTGAGAAAATTGGGCCCGGACTGTACTTTTGTGCTTGACAGAAAAAGCGAAAACAACATTTTGCATAAAATATAACTTATGAAAATTTTACAAGCTAACTCATATCGAACTATCCATTTCTAACAATAATCGATTAAACAATTTCCCTCCCAAGTGACTGAAGGAGTTTGGACTGAGGATTATTTATCAAGAACAATTGTTCATTATACGGTTTCAGTTTTTTACCACATAATACTGTAGTTATTATAGTCATAGGTTCTGTCTTTGTTAGTCTAGTTCACAAGTTGAAAACGGTGTTAATTAGTGATAAAGCTCGATTGCTCATTGGATTAAAATTTTTTTTTAAGTGGATATTGTTCCTTGGGATGTCTAGATCATTCTTTCAATGACCCAGTTGCTGAGACTAAAGATCTAATTCATAATCACAATGTGATGATGTTAGATATTAAATCTGTAACTGAAGAGGATGTTTTAGGCGCAATTAAAAAACTTAAGGCAAACATGACCATGGGACCCGACTTAATATCTGCATTTTTGCTTAAGGATTGCTCATCGGTTTTTGTTAAAGCACTGACAATCATATTCAATCTCATATCGAAAACCTCATGTTTTCCTGAGTTATGGAAATTATCTCGCGTTTGTCCAGTTTATAAGAAAGGAGATAAAAATGATCTTACTAACTATAGGCCAATAACGTTAGTTTGCAACTTCAGCAAAATACTTGAGATCTTGCTTCATTCTGCAATGTACAGTCATGTGTCAGCGATGCTCTCTAACGAACAACACGGTTTCATGAGAGGACGGTCCACAGTTACAAATCTTGTATGTAAAACCCAGTTTATCTGTGAATAACTTGATAGACAGAGCCAAGTAGATGTCATATACACCGACTTCTCGAAGGCATTTGACAAATTAGACCATGGGATTTTATTGAGAAAAATGAGTCTATTTGGACTGTCCCCAGATTTAATGAAATTGTTTACTGATTATTTACATGATAGGTATCAGTTTGTTCAATATCGTGGTTTTAAGTCTTTTAGATTCCTTCAGAGGTCTGGGGTTCCGCAAGGTTCGATACTCGGGCCGCTTTTCTTCAATATGTTTATAAATGATATCATATCTGGCCTGAATGTACATTTTTTAATGTATGCAGACGATTTGAAGTTGTATGTCGAAATAACGTCTATTGCAGACTGCGAACGTCTCCAGAATGCATTAGACTTGGTTGAATCTTGGTGTAATAGGAACAGTTTACCATTAAATGCCACTAAATGCAATGTCATGACTTTCAGTAGAACATGTAATCCTGAAATGTTTGCATATAACTTAAACGATACTCTATTACAACGGCCCAATACTATTAAAGATCTCTGGGTCATCTTTGACAGAAAACTCACGTTTAATCCTCACATTGAGGCAATCACTTTAACAGCATTTAAAAGACTAGGATTTATTTTACGCAACCTTAAAGGCTTCACCAATGCACATACACTGCGCTTACTGTATGTGTCTCTCGTAAGATCTCGCTTAGAGTATGCATCGATAGTCTGGAGTCCTATCTACAATGTACATAAAACATCTTTAGAAAAAATTCAGAGACGCTTTTTTAAAGTCAGCTATATATACCCTTGATGGTGAATATCCTCCCAGAGGTATTTCCCAGGAAACGCTGTTAAGTCGTTTTCATTTAACACATCTTGAGACAAGGAGATATATGCAGTCAGTTGTGTTTCTTTTTAAATTAATTAATAATAAGTTGGACTGTACAGCCCTATTGAATCAAATCACATATCGTGTCCCTAGTGTGTCATCTCGAGATAATAATATTCTTTCTATCCCTACTCCCCATACCAATATATTAATAGCTGCGCCACTTTATCAAATGACAGTAAACTATAGTAATCTTGAGGACAGAATTGATATATTCTATTGTAACGTATCTCAAATTTAGAGAATTTTCTTAAGTTAACATACTCATCTGTTTCTTGTTACAAGTTTAATTTTTCTCTTTAAATTTGCACTACCTATAATGTAGACCATCGTTGATAGATTAATTTGTTTATATCTGAGTGTATATACACGTGTGTGTATATTTGTGCTGTTGTAAATATGTATGTATGTATGTATATATGTATGTATGCGTGTATATATGTATGCATATGTGTATATGTATATGTGATTGAATTATTGTAATATTTTTTTGTGTAATGTATTGTATAATATTTTATTAGATACTGTTCCCTATCCTGTAATTGAGCGTTGCCTGTTGGATTTGTATGAAATAAATAAAATAAAATAAAGTAAAATGATCCAATAATTTTTTGAAAATTTTTAATTAATATTTTATACCTAAAAAATTTTTTTTGTTGGCGCGGTCCGGTTCTGAGGTCTGCGGCAGCGTCGCGTTCGCCGCGCGGAGCACTATTTTCACCATTAAATTAAAATTATTAATAATGGAGGTACAGTTCCGGAAGTTAGGACTTTTTTTATCGGAAATTTCGTCCTCTTTAAGAATCTATTTTTTTAAATTTCTTAATTATTAATAGTTTCTGAATTATTTGCGAGAAACTAAATGCCATTTTTTATCTTAATTTGTTAATAACTTTTACAATTTTTTATGTGCTGGTAAACAATTTGTAAAAATTTTTTCTAGACGTCATTCCGAATCCAGTGAGCTATCGGACATATTTTTATGATCTCTATCAATAATTGATACCGTTTTTAACTTGTGTACTAGACTATGTTGTCTCGTTTGATTTTCCCACTTACAGTCTCTATAGTATATAAAAATATTTTCCATAGATTTGGACGAGTGGGAGGGCGTGCATATAGATCTAGCCTGACTCGACAACTAAATGATTACGTTAAAATGAAAAATACACTTGAAACAGTGTACATTACGTTTTCCCAATTTAATTTATCCAACTGAGACGTCACAGACAAAATCCAGCAATCAATATACTTATATATTTCAACACAAATTTTTGACAGACATAAATAGGCCATAAAACCAAACCACAACTCCGATATACTTTTTGTAATGTAAAATAAAGTGCTACTTTAATGTTGCATGGTGCACTCATGCACTTTAACGTATCCGACATTTAAGTGACTAATTTTGAAATGGCCTCACCGTGGAAACCGGATGTTGCAATTTCCATCGCCGGAAATAATCAGCTGAGGCGTGATAACGAATTGCCATTTTTGTCCACCAATATTAAACATGAATTTTCGATTACCTGTTATGAATTCAAATTTAATTGAGCGCTTACAAGTATTGCTCCTGATATATATTTATGTACAAAGTAGGGGAACTCGATGGAGAGTGTCTATACGTTTAAAGAGTTTAAGAATTGCCGTGGTCTTTTAAAGAGTTTAAGAATTGCCGTGGTCTTTTTGAGCACTAACTTTTGGAGGGTGATCCGCCGCCAACTGCTTCACGGGTCAACTCTTCTCTACAATTATACAGAGTGTTTATAATAATCGAGAAATAAGGATCCTATACATATAGGATTATTGGAACCACGTTAGCACATGTGTGTATTTCAATAAACCATGTTCATGACGAACAGTGTTTTCCGAACAGCTGGCAAAATTGGTTCGATCACAAGAGGCGCCGAACCAAATGCGCCTGTATATAGTCGGTAGGTTCGCACATTTATAGATACGTTATTTATCGACAATCGACATCAGTCTGTTGTAGCTACGCATTTTAAAAGATTAACACGACTCCACTTTTCTCTTTCTCCAAGCACCTTTTTTGTCCTAATTATCCTTTTTTTCCCTTTTTTCCATCTTCCTAAATCGAGCACTGTAACAGCAGCAGCCACTTTCCACAAGCTTTTTCACGAGTGAAAAATTTTTTGTGGTGTTGCCTTCCCCGATGCGTTTCTGATGCGTTGTGAACGTGTGCGTGTATATAGTGAAAATTGAAAGAACTTGGTGCGTGAACCAATGTTCACAAACGAAGTTCGGTACCCGTACACGTACAGAATCTAAAATCTGACTCATATTGGACTATTGACCCATTGTGCTTCCTCGACATCTTGCTACACGAGACCAGCTTTCTCTACAAGACAGCAGTTTATTCGAGGGTAGATTCCATAACTGCTTCGGTTCTATAAATTATCTTTCGAGATGTCTTTGTGTTATTGGCCCCAATGGTGCACAATTATATAAAACATGAGTGAATAATTAAATCATACTTCACTCTCATAGTACTCGTACTCGTATTACTTTACGATTCTAAGCAGTTGGCGGCGTGGAAAGAGAAGAAATATTGTCAGTGTTAGACAGAGACAAACAAACCACCTTACCACAAGTTTTACAGTGAAAGGGCGATGTTTAGATCACTGCGGATCTACACTATCCTCTGACAGTAGTACCCTGTTATTATTAAACCTACTGTCCGTATAATTCATTCTCTATTGAGCTGCAGTAACCACTTCACGGTATAGATGCTCAAATGCCCCTTTACGTGGAGCCTTGATTATTATTCCGGGAACTTAATCCCAATGGTTGTTAACTGTGCTATGACCCAGTTCGTAGCTTCGCACAGTGGTCCACAATCAGAAAGAAATCAACAAAATTCTGATTATTGTCTTAATAAGTCAGGAATACATATCACGAGAAAAATAGTGAAAAATATATAAATAAATCTAGGGTGGATTTTAAGGGGTGATTATTTGGCAGTAGCTATTTGTGTTTTTTCATGCAACTTATTTAAAATTACCCATGAAGTATAAAAAAAGATAATAAAAAAAAATTTCAAACTCAGGGGTAGCCTTGTAGGGTGTAGTTTTTTGACAAAGTGAAAATTTATGTATTTTTTTGCATGCATTCTATTTAAAATGACTCACAAATTACGGCAAAAATAATGCAAACAATTATAGTACAACACTAATAATTAACTGAGATATATAACTTTTAAACGCAAAAGATGCGTATACTCTTATTAATACAAAAGAGAGGAACGTCAGTTATTCATCGGTATCAGTCGAGTCTGTGTCACTTTCACGTTCAGATTCGGAATCGGGATATCTGCTCATATTTTCCTCAGAAGATGGAATTTTGGGTTCTTTTAAGAGCCCAAAAGACTTCAGGTAACAACTTTGACTTCTTCTGGGGAAGTTTGCGAAGAGAAGTGATCAGTGGATCTGAAAAAAATCAATAATCTATTAAATAGGCTTTGATTTGTTGCAACCCGAGATATTTTTCTTCTGTGATGTTCTCTATATTTTTTTAAGATCTTTATTTCGGGATTCTTGCACCTCTTCGGACAATATCAGCAATAAGGCAAACTTAATAACTGTGGAACCGTGAAATAAAATTTTATGTACAGATACCGGCATATAGTACCATGGTTACGTGGACACGAATAATCTTGCAGTCTGTAGGGCATACTTGTGGAACGCATCAATATCGACCTCATATCCACATGAAAGGATTTGTAGAACTGCAAATCGTTTAATATTATTTCCATCGATACCAGTGATTGAAGCAGATGTTGCTGGGTCCTTAAAAAAATCTTCTCACCGTGTTCCCATCGTACGTTGTGCCACTACCTCCAGTTTTAGGTTGTACAACTAGCACCTTTCTAGTCCTAAATTCATTTTGTATTAACTTTTTCTCTCTGTTACACTACCTTTATCTTCAGCATGTGCTTGCCACTTCTTAATATCTAAACTATAGGAGACGTGAAGCAAACATTCGAATCATCTAATTCAGACGTGTAACTTTGATAGTCCAAATTTAAAAGCTTCCTCGTTCTCCTCCTTTTCGGCAACTTTCTCTATATTGTTCATTTCTTTTGGGGTGGACTTGCAAATGTAACATGTTTGTGAAGGCGAAGTGCCGGTAATAGCGTTACATATTTTTCCGTTTATCATGGGCATAATGCAGATATGGGATACAGAAACTTTAATTTATTCTTCTTGAGAAGTTCATGTCGTTGGTTGAAGCTTGTTGGTCTGACTTTGTATATAGGTCATCTCGTGCTGTGAAATGTCAGTTGTCTCTTTCAAGAACTGAATTCGAAAAAGCCTGCAAAATCTTGTTGACGATGGATGTGGATTTTGCCAGACAATTATTTGTTCATCTTTCGGCAATTGCGCAATCGCTATCTCTTAAGGTGGACTTGGAAAATTGTTGTGTATATGAGAATGGCCGCTACTACCATCGCAACCCCATTTTACTAACAGTACTAAACTTCTTACTGTTTCGGGAGCAAGAGATAATATTACGGGTTTTTGCATTTCCAGGATGCGGGAATCCGTATGATCCAGAAGGGCTTGTACTTGAACTTCCTCGGACTGTTCTGTTATTGTTAGGGTGTAAATTGGCGGATAACATCAGGCCTTAGCCTCTGAAACTTTGTGGTAGGAGGGGTAGATATCCGCATGTTTTTTTTTAGCGTGCTGTTTAATAAAAATGTACTGACGTTTCATTAATTTGGCTTCGACAATTAAAGAAACCGCCTCATCTGGCGTTAAAGGAACTACGTCTTCTAATTTTTGTATAGCATGCTAGGCTTTACGAATTTTCGTAGCTCGAGTTGGTGTCGTAAACACAGCTTCAGTGGTTATTTTGGCTTCTGAATATTTTTCCCTTGGATTTCAAAGCCACTTTGGCAGCGTACCTGAGTTCTTCCGCTTCAAACTCTGTCGACAATTTCACGGCCCTGTCGCCTCTTGGTCCTCGAACTACTTTTATCAAACGTTACATTGGGTTAACCATGACCCGATGACGTACTTGGTTCAGCACTTGATACAGTTTCATCAGTATTCTCCGGTTCTTCTTCGTCAACATCAAAATTGCTGTCAAGGCACTTTCCATGCTTCTGACGGAATCTTTATCGATTGTGATTGCATCTGTCCAGTCTTGAAAAAACTTTTTGCAAAAGTCATATGCATCGTTCCTTATGCGAACGCTTAGTTGAGCATTCCCTGCCTTTTCATAGTGATTGACTAGATAATCAACCACGTGAGCCTTCTGTGCCACACGCATTTCAGCAGATTTTTTCGATAAAACGTCAAACAATTCTCTTCTTGTAGGCATTCTAAAATAAAAAATTAAAATTTGATGCTTGTTTAAGCTACGGTAGTTTAGGGTGGGGGCGATGCAATAGCTTCAATATGTACTACAGGTGCAAAATTTTTAGTCTGCACAGTATATCGTTTGCCATACTACTGACGGCAACGACACTCTTATTTTGTATCGAAATAAGAAAACGCGATTTTTTTCTAATGGAACAATTTCGAGCAAAAGTGCATTTAACCGCGGCATAGAGGGATACCTAGAGTGTATTTTAGAATCAAAATCTCCGTGACTTTTAATGACAAACTCTCTTTAGGTCTAATAGAAGTTACAAAATACCAAAGAAATTACGTTTGTAAAGAATAATAAAATCAGGTGATTCAAAATAAAATTTGTGGAAATATTTTGTGTAAATAAAGTACTTGCCAAAGAATTACAAACCAAAAGCACAAATATTTGAAGCACAGTCACACGTTGAAATCTGCCAACAAAGTGAAGTAACATCGCAGTTTAACAATTATTCATGTTTAAGGGGTCACCGTACTTAGATTTCTCGAAAAAAAGGGTTGATATTCCGGGAAATATTACCTGAGATATACCCTAATGTACCCTTGGAACGTCAAAGCTGTATAACATACTTATAACATTTGAATTACGTCAGCTTTTTATTTATTTTGGACCACTGTGAATTGGAGTATTTAAATCCTTGACCCTTTTTCTTTATTCATAACCCTCACCAAATTTTTCATTAGCCCAAGTTTAATATGAAGAGGTGGCAAAAGAACATTTTTAAGGTCTACAAGTGGCACATATATAATATTACTAGTTCCTGGTTCAAATTCTTTCCTTTCCGGCCAAATTCTTTTCACATAATGTTCTTTTACTGCACGACTGTCCCACAAACAAAAAAAAACAGCTATATTTTGTAAAACCTCCTTGAAGCCCTTTTAAATTTCCATTATGGGGTAATACAGTTTTTAAACTGTATTTGAAGAAATCTATGAAAAAGCGCCACTCAGGAGGGCAATACTCGATATTAAGTTCCTGCATTAAACCATCAATATCAATACACGCACATAGTGAATTTTCCATATTTTAAAAGGTGGAAAATGTTGCATTTCTTTTTCTAAAAGTCGTAATCTTTGTTTCTTTAGCCAGTAAATTTCACTCCTTAAGTCGAGAACCAAGAAGTTCTGCTTGTTGTTTTGACAGTTCCAAGTCACGTACTAAATCATTCAATTCATTTTGAGCAACTAAAGGGTCGCTAAAACTTTCTGGAATATACAAAGGGGCTGCACACTGGTCTGGACTGTCTGAAGAGTCGTTACTATTTCCATTACCTCCCAAAGCAATATTTTGCCAATCTAAAGGCACAGTTAGCACTGGTAAATCTGATGCATTGTGAGGAACAGGTCTTAGGACTGATGGCAAATTCGGATGTTTGATTTTTTGTTTTTCTTTTTTGGAACATCCCTCAGTTCCTGTTATACAAAAATAGCAATCATCGAAATGATTGGTGGGTTCTCGTCATACAAATGGAACCGCAAAAGGTATGCTTTTTCTTTTCCCTTTCATCCACTGCACTAGTGACAGGCTACAACTTACACCACAAACGTGGAGAGCCCATTGCTTGTCTTGATCTCCGACTAAAACTCCAAGATATAGAAAATACGCACTTTTCAAATTTTCAAACAATGGCGTCTCTTGTGACTTCACAAGGAATTCTCCACAAATGTAAAAAAAACTTGTCAGGTGAGTTTATGCAATTTCGGCCCGTTTGAATGGATATTTTTGTCGTAACAGAGTTACATATGTAGACAAAGGAAAACACTCTGACAGACACAATTGGACACTTGAATGGTTAAAACAAGACTGATACTGAAAATGTCTCATCTTACTTTAATTTGCTTTTCTAAAATTGTCGACATTGTACAGAGAATGCGCGATGCTGTAGGTGGTGGTGACACCAAATCTCACTCAATCGCAGCATGTATCTATCTACTGTATCTCGAGTATCCCTGGGCGTAGTTCGCTGCTCTCGTCATAGGTCAACAAATCAGTTAGTAGCTCTTTCGTTTATGTATCTAAAGCACCCATCCATGTGCATTGTGCAATGTTTTGGTCATCAACATAGAAGCCGTCAGGTAGAACCGTCCCATCTATCTCTGGCCTCTGTCCGAACGAAGCAGATTGTAAAAAACCATTCCTCGGTTCCAATCTAAATGAAATTATTGTTGAAATTAAACCTAAAATATCTGGAGGAAATATGAAGAGGCAAGAACTCTTGACTTGAGTTGGAAGGTGTGATGTGACGACACAAATATTGAAATAGCTCCCACATACGTCAAAACACTCGGTATTATATTCGACGCTCGTTTCGCTATCGCCAACCAACAAGGCACCATATGGAGTTCATTAGAACTCATGATAAAATTTTGAAAAAGTATTGATTTTACAAAAAATTGATTACCCTATTATTTTACTAAATGGAGTTAAATGGTTTTATCCTTTAAATTTGTGCGCTATTTGGGAGCGAATTTTTAAATCGGTTGTGGTACGTTGAAGTGAGGATTGTTAGAACCCCGTAATACAATTTTAGATCGGACATTTCTAAACAATAAAATTAGAAAAAACGTTGCGCGGAATGGACTGGTAAATATTCATAATCAATTTAGCGAAAAAAGCCGAGTGAAAAGAAAAAATACCTTCTCTCTATTATTAAAATGAAAACAAATTCATTATGCAGTATGCCGTCCTCGAGCTATATTACCGTATGTTGGAACTCGCACCCCCATCGCGTCGGGTGAATTGTCATTGTTTGCCAGGTCGTGCGTAAAATTGTTTAAACAGTAAATATTGATGAATGATGAATAAATGAGAAAGAATGAATGAAATGAATTGGGAAATGTTTGAACCCAAATAATGAAAAGCCCAGCCGGTTCAGTAGGACAAAAATTAATGATGTTTCATTAAGTAAGGGAATTTCATTTCATAAAACATTAAAAGAAATTGAAAGAGAAGAAAATAATTAAAACTATTCTTTTCTCCAGCAATCTAAAGGATGCAAGAAACCCTAAAATAAAAAGTAATTTATTATAAAAATAAACATCGGGCAATCCACATCAAAGGGGAACGACAATATGTTGAATATCTTGCCGTTCAGATATGTATACCTCTTTGGACTTATAACACCATAACGACTATTACTTTTTAACAATTTTTAAAGTTACATGTTTCTCATAGATTTTTTCCTCTCTTTCACGTGATAATGTTTGTTTTTATGTAAAAATAAATTTCTAGTTTTCGAGATATTTAGCATCTGTTTTTTTTTCTCAATTTTCGATAGTCGTAATAACTGATATTCTGGGGTTATGCCTTATGCCAATCATCAGTAAAAATATTTTTTGACTAAATATTGTGCAGGAATGGCTCTTTGAAATGCTATGGTCAGAAATTTACCTGTGATATACAGGGTGCGAAAAAAATCTTGTCAAACATGATAAAAGGAAAATTTTAAACATCTTCGTTAATTCAAATGGATCATCCTGGATATTATTAAACCGTAAGGTGCACCACTGAATATTCTAAAACTTTGCTATAGCTTTCTCTATATCTAAGATTGATACTTTCTGTAAAAACCGCACTTTTATGGAAAAATTAAATTAAAACCTCGCCACAAATTTAGTGCATTTAACACATAAACACAAAACTCAAAAAATGATAAGACTGTGAAAGTAACATTTTATTCATAATTTTATAACTTGATAATCAGCATAGTATCACATTAATAATCAACATATCACATAAAAGGTTTTAAACAAATAAGGAAAAGCAATCAAACAAATTATCTACGAGAAGGCCATGGCGATTGTTTATAGCAGACCATATTTACAAAGCCGATCATCCATATTTACAACGATTTCTTCATACTGACTGTTTTGAATACGATAAGGAGTGATGTGAAAGAACAGATAATGATAAATTATGAGAAAACTGATAGATTTAACTGGGAATGAGGACTTTAAAATAGTGAATGTTGATAAATACAGCCAAAACAGCCAATGATTAAATTAAAATTTGCTGGTGATTATTATCTAAAAATTTGTGTCTACAACAAAAATACAACAAAAATTTTTAAAGCAAGTGTTCAAAATGTCCACCGTTTTTATCTCTACATAACATAATCCTATTTTGAAAATTTCTGGATACGTTTCTCAACATATCGTATATTCATTAATATTAAATAAATTGTTAATTTTTGTTAATAACGCTGTTTAATTTATTTATAATAAAAAAACTATTTCTCCTCACACCTGCTTTGGGTATCCATCTTATAAATTATTTAAAGAATTTGTTAAATAAATCTCTGCGCCAAAAGGAATTGTCATAGGTTGGTTTTTTGGAGAAAAAAACAATCTGAACAATCCTTTTGGTTTATGGTTTATTTAAAAAAGATATATAAACAATTTATATAGAATAGCGACTTAATACCCAAAAGAAGGTTCGAAGACAAATTATACGGATACAACAAATAAATGAATATAGAAAATTAAAAACATTTCTATTCAAAAAAATATATATAAAAATTTTTACTTACCTGGTTTATATTTGCGAAACTAAAATTTCATTTATATTAAAAAATGTTTGCCTCACGATTTGTCTACAGTACGTTGTATTAAAAAATCAATTTTGCTAAAAATTATAGTAGATATTTTTTTCATTTTTTTTCACAAGTTGTAAAGCATCGTCGGTCCACTGCCAAAACACCGAATACGCATTTTTCTAATTTTTCAGAAGAAGGGAAATAAAGTTCAATTTGTTGTTAAATATCCAAAGGTAATTTATTTATAGGTATAAGTTTCCTAGTATAAAAATATTTCAAAAATATTCAATATTCACATTTACGGTTTTGGCACTGCACTGAAAAAAAATATTATTTTCCAACAGAAAAGTCGAAACCGGCAAATTTGCACATTCGAAGTTTTGTCATTAAAGCAACGTTATGGTACGTATATATTTGCGAAATTAAAATGTATTTTTGTATTAAAAACATGTATGCTTCACGAGTTGTTTATAATAAAACGTATTCTAAAAAATGATAGGGTAGATATATAATTTTTTTTTATAATTTTGCGTAGATGTAGGTACATACATAATATATCACTATCAGTATAATCAATTACTCTCATGAACTATAACTTCATAATATCTCCATAGACACGATGACGTTAAAACATATCTATGTATTATGTTAATTCTTTTTCCATAGGTGTTAAGGTATTGCTTAATAAAGTTCTAAATTTTTTTTACTAATGTGTCTTATTAGAATCAGTTAAACCTCAAATTTATTATATATAAATCTGGATTTCCATGTAAAATTTTAAGAGAAAATTCAGGAAAATTGTAAATATCAGGAAATGCAGCCATTATAACCGCTTATACCGAGTAAAAGTTTTGCATTGAATTGATGCGAGGATATAATCTTTAAAATAAAACGTAAACGAACAAGAAAAAAATAATACAATGAAAATTACTGCGAAATATCTTATAAAATTGTATGGTAATAATAATATAAAATAATACAGTCTGTAAATAACACCTAGCTAAAAAACTAATCTATTTATTTTTATACAAGAAGGAAAGTAATAAAAAAGAACATTCTAAACCGATATATTTGAGTACAGATTTTCCTTTTATTCTTTTCTTATTTTGACTGTAATGTGCTTAACTGGAACTTTTCAAAAACACCAAATAAGTGAGTTTATTATTAACTTAGAAATAATAGTAGAAAGTTCAAATAAAGATTAATTTTCAATTTTCTTGTTTATTGTAATTTTTAATTGATGTCAGGTTAAGGATACAAACAAACAAATGTCTGTGTTAAAGGTAAACAAAATTAAATATATGAAAAATATTTACACATATTTATTAAAAAAATAGCAAAAATAAATAACTCTGAACCAATTTTCACAACTAAACAGTTTTTGGCTAGGTTAGGTACTTTAATATGCTATGATAAACAAATTACCACGTACAAACATTAAAAACTTACATTTAAAAGTTTCTTTGAGGCTTTTCAGCCCCCATATTCTTCTATACAACACTTAACACAAAACTCTTAATAAGAGAAAAAGGGAACAATGGCGTCTTGTTGAATCTTGTCTAATGCACTACCGCGGTTTCGCCGGTAGAGGGCCAACATTTAGTTTTCAGAAACAAATTTATTAATGAGGAATAAATATTTCTTATTAGAATTAAATATTTATTTCCGCTATTAGGGTATAAACTTTAATAGTAAATATTTCTTTCTATGAAATAAATCTAAAAAAAAAAACCGTTATTACCAATGTATTCCTATACTTTACGGCCGTACTGTATGTTTGTACGTACAGATTTAGAAACAAATCCTTTTTAACATTAATATAGCTTTTATTAAACTTTAAAACACATACAGGAAATTAACAACCGTTCTGTTCTACAGATCGAAAACTAATCCCTTTCTCGTAAACACAAATAATTTTTTTTAACCTTCCTTTTCATTTCAATCGATCTATTCATTTTTATAGAGAAATGTTTATAAAACAATATTTGCCCGAATACGATTCAGACGACGCCCATACATCAGTATTTATGAGCTCTGACAACTTCATCCCAGCGTCGTATTCTCATATTGATAGTCACTCACAGCTGACCCAATTGGAAAGACACGATGTCAAAATCTTTGATTTTTTTTTAAATCTTTGAAGGTTAATGCATGTGGCATAACTGTTATGACTTGTTTATTGCCAACCTTCATTTTCATAGCAGAAGTAAGTTAGGTAAATTATTAAAATCTAAATTTCATGTTTCCTTAATTTTTCCACATAGTTGGATTTCTACCTTTCACTGTATATTAAATTCAGGGTAGAAACACAAACTGCCTAGGTTGTATTAATGGGACCGAGCCTATTAAATTTTAAATTTTAGCTTACTTGCCATTTCATGCTGGACCTTTATTTGCAAATAGGGTATACGGTCAGCAAAAATTAATTAATTTATTCCTATCTCGACATTCCGAGTAACATACAAAGAACGTCTGAAAAGGATTTTAATTTTCAATAATATGAATATAATAAATAACATAGATCCAGGATTGTATCTAGTCCTTTTTTTGGGAAACGCGACATGTTATGAACTGACATGCGAATATTAAGAACAATGGTTATGCGAACAGTACACTATTTTGCCGCACGAGAGCGAACAATTGCAATGCGATACGCAGTCGAGGAATAATAATTATAAAGAAAATATTTGTATAGTAGGAGAAACCGCATTACTGACGGGAGGTGCGGGGTAAGACGCGACATGAGGGCGGGAAATGTCTAACACGTGACATTTTCCGTCTTTTACACCACCTACATTAAAGCGAGAAAAATGACTTGTTTTTGTTGGTACGCGACCGAGGCGGAGTTTTACTTACATTCTGTGATACTTCAAGTCCGCACTTAGTGTTGTTACCGATTTGTTTAGCAGTGCGTTGTATGAGAAAGTGTAATATAAGTAATTATTGTTTTATATCTGCTTATTTGCTGGTGGTGTGTTTTTGAAAATAATTTAAGGTTATCGTATTTAATGTAAAATTATTTCGATCGTGGGAGGCTTTTACGTCTACATCTTATTGTGTTTGTAAAAAGGGAAGTAATAGTGATTACAGTGATAAAGAAAATCAAAGTTCATCAGTGTTTTCAGTAAGAAAAAATCGGCTACATTTGAACGAGCAAGCGAAACAAATTTGCTTTAATGTTTACAATAATCTTTTGAAGCGACAAGCTAATGCCTAATTTGTATGATTTAGATGTACTAGGTGAAACAGCATCTCTAACTAACGTTCCCAGTCCCACAATACACAAACTGGTGAAAGAAGGTGCCCTCCTAAGAAAACAACGATCCGACGCCGGTCAATCGAAAACTCTGTACCCATCGTTAGCACAACTTTTAAGAACTTTAGTGTACGACGCGTATCAGAAAAATGAAATCCCAACTATTGATGTGGTAGACAGAAAACTAGAAGAAATGAATTATTATCTAAAATATACCAAGATAAGTTTAGGAACTTAGCTGAGAAAAATTGGATTTAAATGTCAAACTATTAATAAACGCATGGCGATTATGGAAAGTAGACGAATAATGGATTGGCGAGATTCATATCTAGAAGAGATAAAAAAAGGGAAAATAGACCAGTTTATTATCTAGATGAAACGTGGATTACTACATAAACATGGAGGAAGAAATATTTGAGAAATGGTTTGAAAATACCCTAATTCCAAAATTAAAACCAAATAGCATTATTGTTCTTAACAATGCGAAGTACCATTTGAGACAACTGTATAAAATTCCTAACAAGAGTTCTACTAAGCTAGAGTTACAATTTTTTTTATGCAACATGATCTATATTATGAGGAAAATTATTATAAAGCACAACTCTTGGAAGTCCTGCAAACCAAAAATTATGAGAAGTAGTATATTGTAAACACTGTAGCAGAGAGATATGGTTAGGATTAAGTGTTAGGATTACCGTCATATTTCTGTATTTTAAACCCGATTGAATTAATTTGGTGTAAATTGAAGAAAAATATCAGAAAAGGAAATACTTTTCCGAAAGTCGATAAAAAAAGTCGTTAATTCAAAGTGAAGTGTTGAAAATTAACAAGGAAGATTGGGAAAAAAAGAATTAAGAAAGTAATTACAATTGAAGATGATTATTTTAAAATTACTGAATGTCAATTAAATGGTGGAAATAAATTTATTATAAATTTGAACGAGGATAGTAGTTCATCTGAAAATGAAAACTAGGGTAAGGAGGGTGAGGATTCAAAAGAAAAAGAGATATAAGGTCAGGTAAAGTGAAGTGAAGAAGTGAATATTGTGATATCAACTGTATTATTTGTTTATTTCCGTATTTGTACTTTCGTAAATCAGTGCTTGAGAAATGTTCTCTTTCAGGATGTCATTATTTATTAATATTATTTTTTTCATTTTGACAAAAATACCTTCTTTTTGTTTTTATTATAGTAATAACTTTACTGTTAGAATTTATTTTTAGTTTATTTATTGAGCAAAATATTTGTTTCTGTCACTATTGTCAATACTTTAAATTCAATACTTTTATTTCAAGTTAATACTTTTTCTACAACTGTTAAAAAGTAATCGAGCGAGCAATACAGATAAATCCGGCTCTGCGTTCTATAGCGTCATACCCCGTATATCCCGTCACTAACGCGATTTCTCCTACTATATTAGTGCCCGTTCTGAGCACTAATATAGATTGATGTTTCATATAAAAAAATATCAACCATCCTTTTTGATGATAGTTTTTCTTTCTGCGTATTTTTTACCTTTTTTCTTAATAGATTCGCAGCCGTCTTTATAAATCAAGAATGTTGTCAAAACAAAGATATTATTTGAGGCTAGATCTGGAATTAAATTTAAAATATCGATTTTTTTTAACTCTATAATACTGTTTTGCCTTCTGACGTGTCAAAACGGCATCATTATAGACATCATTTTCAGTTTCAAAATGATATGCTTTTTCGGAATCAGTACTATAATGATTTCATTATAGTACTCATTCATTCGTCAGTACTATAATGATTAAAAAAATAAAATTAAGCAATAGTTATTTACGTAACCAGTTATGAAAAGCCTAATTTTATTTGACGAATGTAATATTTGCCAAAACAAGCGAGCGAAGCGAGCGAGTTTTGCAAATTACATGAGTCAAGTAAAATTACTTTTCATAATGTGTTAAGTACAAAATTTTATCTAATCCCGCTTTAAAATAGGAAAAAATGGCAATTTATTTTGAATACTATTTTGCGGTTCCAAACATAGCTACGTTTGCAGTCATACAAATAAATTTGGTTTATCACTTTACCTGAGCGTTACTATAGATTGACATTTGTATAAACAAACCTCAGTTGTCAATCTGCTGAATTTTTTGAAGCAAATTTAATCGAAAATGGTTGATTCAGATATGGATATTCCATCTGATATAGGAGAATCGGCTAATTTAGCAATAAATTCAATAATACCTGGTAAATCAAAAGGCAGGTATGAAGAAGCATAATAAGAAATTTGAAAATTGGTGTCAACAAAAAGGAGTAAAAAATGTTTGTGAAAAGGTTCTCTTAGTGTACTTCGAAACGATGAAAAACTATAAAGCATCTACAATATGGACTACCTACTCAATGTTAAAGGGAGAATTAAATGTCAGAAGAAACATTGACATAAAAAAAATATACCATATTAACAGCATTTTTGAGGAGAAAATCTACAGGTTATCACGATAAAAAATCTATCATTTTGACAAGAGAGAACTTTGAAAATTTTATTAGAAATGCTGATGATGGGAAGTTTTTATTTGCAAAGGTTTGATTTACTGTCACTATGTGAAACTTTATAGTTTTTAATTTCTTGATTATTTTAGGTAGCAATGATTATAGGAGTTGCCGGTGCTTGTAAAAAAAGCGGAATTGTGTGACATGCGTATCAGAGATGTTGTGGATAAAGAATTTTTTTTTAAAATTACTATTCCAAACATAAAAACAAATGTGATACGGGAATTTGTGGTCACAAATAGCAATATTTCTGGATACAGAGAAAATGTAGTAGAAATTGTTCGAAAATATGTCAATCTGCGTCTACAAAATACAACGCATGACCGTTTTTTTGTTAAATACAATAATAACAAATGTGGAGTACAACCTATAAATACGTTTGGATGTTTACCAAAATTAATTGCAAAACATCTTGGTTTACCAAATGCCGACGGTTATACTGGACATTGCTTCTGGAGGTCATCCGCATCTTTGCTCGCAGATTCAGGAGCTGACATATTAAAAATTAAGCAGCATGGGGGCTGGAAATCCAATACCGTAGCAGAAGGCTACGTCGAAAATTCTTTGGTCAACAAGAAAAGAATTGCAAATAATATACTAGGAGAACATTTTGAGTTAGCTGTTTCAAGAGAAGTAAATCAATCAGGTTCGGTGTATAATGAGGAGAGATATTCTGAAATACCTGCTAAGGAAAAAGAAATGAATATTCCGTCAGGTTCAGGAATACATTTTAGTAACCGTGTTTGTAGTAATTTTGTTGTTAATGTGTATGCAAACAAATCAAAAGAATAACTATGTTTTGAGTTCTAGTTTATTAATAAAGTGTTTTTTTGCTTCTTAGCCTTAAAGTTCCTTCTTTAAATGATGGGTTTAATAATCAGTTAGGTAAAAATTCATTACATCACTCAGTTATGTAATGGGTAGAGCTGTCCGAGGTCACCTGGCCGACAGAGCCGTCATATGACTCATATGTTTACATCATAGCATAATACTTGAATAAGTACAGTAAATGGAAATAAATTTTAACAATAATGTTACATTTTATAAAAATTTGTATAAAACACCCTTTAAGCAGATTTATGAAGTAGTTTGGTTGTCGTCATCACAAAGTGGGGAAGATCTATAGTATAATAGCATCAGGTATGTTTCTACAGCTGTCTCCGTCAGCGATGTTCGCTTTGGTGAAAAAATATGTTTTGCATTTTGAAAATGACCATTCGACATCTACGGATGTAATACAGGCATAAGTAAAACAATCTGTGAACTCACTTAACGAAGTTGTAGATGCACCATCACAAATTTGTCTTAATTTGCTAAAATCAGGATCTTTCTGTAATACACACTCGAATTTTTCACTAACGCGATTATTTTTTGCGTCATTTATAGCCTGTAGCTGTGTATTTACGTCGTCCACTATTTGCAGCGATTCCACTAACGACAACGAACTATTTTGCAATTTTTCTATTGCGTCGTGTAGTCCTCTATAATTGTTATTAATAGTTTTTAAATCTGTTTCAAGGGAAACGTCTTGAAAGCTTGTCTGGTTTTCCCCTAATAGCTGCAGCCTCGTTAGGGTTGAACTGTAGTATCACAGCTTTTATTTGTTGAAAATATTCAGCATAATAAAAAGCCGCTTTCAACCACGTTCTTCAACGTGTAAGAATCGGCTCTGGTGGTTCAGGGATACCAGGACACTGTCTGTGAAATGCTCGAAGCCGTTTAGGAGATTTGAGAAAAACTTTTTTTTGTATTTGCTATTAATGCATCTACCTCTGGAAAACATTTTCGAATCGTTTCTGTCACAAGATGTAACGCATGCACTTTACACGTAACATGTAAAAACCTACAATTGTCTCTTTGAAAAGAACGGCCTACCATGCGCATTGTCGCAGCACCATCAGTCACAAACATCAATACTTGACTTGTTGAAAGTTCAAATTTTTCGAATGTCTCCATCACCCCGTAATTATTTCGCCAGTACACGCAGTTAGTCTTTTACTAGCTAGTAAAAATGGAAATGTTAGTTTAAGAGGGCCCAGTACACGTACTATAATATTTAAAATAGAATTTTTTTTTACAATCTGTCGTCTCGTCAATACATAACCAGAGCCGTGTATTTTTTAATCCACATTTAATCGTATTTACAATGTCTTCACGAACAGCTGGAATATATCTACGTAACGATGTACGACTTGGTAAGTTCACCTGGGGATTGTATTTATTCCAAAACTTCCGAAATGGTTGTTTATCCAGTATGTGTAGCGGAATATTACAGGCTATTAACATTAACAATAAATCAAACATAAACTGAGTTGTCAAAGGTATGCCATTTTTTTTATTTTGATGTTGCACGGTGTTGATATGACGACGACAATCTGTTTTGTGCCAGCACATTAAGTCTTGATTACAAACTTTACAAATTATTTTACATCCGTCATAGAATAAATCCGGAAATTCACCGATAAATTTATTCACTGTGTCCTCGTACGGTCGTTTTTTACCCTTTGGCGCGTTTGACATTATGTATAATTTATAGGTACAACCTCACGCATTAACCTTTCAAATAAGACTGCAGCGTAAATCACTTCTAAATCGGCACGTGTGACGCCATCGGAAGACCGTGGCTGTACTCCAGCCACCTCGGACAGCTCTAGTAATGGGACTGACAGTTATGAAAAATGTAACGTTTCGCAATGTCAAAAAGGCATTTAAAACTTGACATTTCATAACGGGGTTTGATAATAGTTATATACGTAACCAGTTATGAAAAGACTAATTTTATTTGACGAATGTAATATTTGCCAAAACGAGCGAGCGACGCGAGCGAGTTTTGCAAATTACATGAGTCAAGTAAAATTACTTTTCATAACGTGTTAAGTACAAAATTTTATCTAATCCCGCTTTTAAATAGGAAAATGATAATAATCAGTTACGTAAAAATTCATTACATCGCTCAGTTATGTAATGGGACTGAGTTATGAAAAATGTGAGGTTTCATAACGTCAAAAATGCATTTAAAACTTGACATTTCATAACGGGGTTAGATAAAAAATATTAAATATTATTATGACGGTAACATGAATGTAAACAACTTGTAAAGAGGTTCTAAATACAATAGAGATTTTTTTATGTAATTTACACCAGAAGATAAAATTTTGTATAAAATTTGGATCATAAACAATCACAAGTACATGTTTTCTTTAAAGTCTGTTTCATTTGATGAACATTTTAATTGAAATAATATTAAATAACAATAATAATCTTTATTTTCTAAAATATCCATACAAGAATAGAGTATGTCAACATCATCAAAGTAAATTACAAACATTTATTTAATATTATCTAATGTAAAAACATACATAAAAAAGTTTAGGAGAAGTTAATTTTTTTTCTCGTAAAAAATACATGATAAAAACAAACAACAAAGTAAGTGCTGGAGGGCAGCATGTTCGCGAGAAATATATTCTAGTAAATGTCTGCAACAAAAACAGATTTTTAACTTTTTTATAAACAACTGATATTTTATTCCCAGCATAATTTTTGTAGAACGCCATAAATAAATTGTTAATAGGATATACGATTATTTAGTGTCATAGATGAATTATTTGGTTTAATTTTTTTGTTGTCAACAATAGAAACATTTTAACAGCGATTTAAAGTTTTTTCAGGCCTTTAATTTTTTTTAAATTTCTTGCAACTATAATTGTGATATCTGGGTTTTTCAAATAAGTATTTAAATCATTCGATGGCAATAAATGTCTGCATTTTGTCACCCAAAGTTTTGTACGTACATTACATACATATTACCCACATAGGGGCTAGAATGCGATTTAATTAACCAAAATAAACCAAACCATAACTAAGATAATAACTTTAGGCATATTAATAAAGGTCCTAAAATCAAATTAACATACTACTCTGTTGCTCTTCACCACTTAATTGCATTTAGTCAACAGAATCATACAAAGTTATGACAAATTTCATCGTTAACTTTAGCCAGTTGCGTACAAATTATGCATATATGTCGATTATTTTGTGAATTCTGTTTAGATGTTGGTAAGGTAATAAATACTGAGCACAGCAGGTATCTCTTCTCGCAAAGGATATTTTAAATATACAGTATGCCATATGAGACGTGTGCCAAATCGTGAGCGGTGGTAGGAAATGTATTTTTAAACAGGTTTTTTTTAAAGACCGCTTTACAGGTAGTCATAGAATATCAGTGGCTGAAACAGTTCGTGTGCAAGCACAATAATATTTTCTCGTGCAAAAATGATATACAATACGAAATAGACAATATCTTACCTTATACGTTTGACGGGTGATTTTTGTAATGTCCAAAATTAGATGAACGCTGAACATTTAGCAAGAAACACTTTCACTATAACAATTATTTTTTTCGCATTAGAATAAAAGTACCTATATTATTTATTCTAAATGTCCATTTGTAGTTCGAAAACGACCGTTCCACGTCTACAGACGTAACTGGAGTGTATTTAAAATACTGAATGTTTTAAAACGTATACACAAGATAACCGTTTTACAGCATTTGCAATAAACTTCTGTGCCATTAAACTCTGTTTCCGGGTTGTTTTGTATCCACCGGTCCACGGTATTTCGCGAGGTAACCCTTCTAGACATTTTTTCACAATAACCCAATAAAACGCCTAAGACTTTATCTACCGAAATGCAAAAGCATATTGCTGATCGTCGGGGCCGCAAACTGGCACATAGGTGGTGGGGTTTCTATCTTTCACGTATGTCTGCTTGTTTATTTATTTGATCGTAACATAGGCATTTTTAATTTGTAATAGACCTTTTTACGATCATGTAAAATCTACATTTAATATAGTTTTTTTTTTATTTAGTTATAGGCAATTCATATCAGTTTAATTAAGGAAAATTTATTGTAGACGTTTTCGGTAATTATTTACTAATATTCTATATTTAAAAATGATTATATTTTGTAACATGAGAGCACCCACATTTAAAATACATTTTTTGTTTTTTTCAATGTTTCAATTAATTACGCGAGTACACAAATGTATTGTATTTTGCAAAGAATTACTAATATACAATAAAATAACATGGGAGAAGGATATTAATTAATTTCTAAAATAATTGTATACCTGTATTTCACAATTGTATACCTGTATTTCACAATGATCATCATGTACCCGATATTCACTTGCTAATTAGTTATTATAAGCATTTGAGGTTGTTACACGTGAATGCTGTTAAAATGACTTGTCATGCCTTTTTTTTTGAAAATAAAAAATGTTTTTAGTAAACAAATTAAGTTCCTCTTCTTGGTAAAAGTTTAAAATATAGTGAAGCCATTAATGTTTATTACATTAAGGTTTACAAGTTTAGTTGCTTTGAATTCTTTAAATGAGCTGGCTACCCTGATGAAGCTCCGCAAGCAGAAAATCGTGTCGGTAGATATTTTAAAGTTTTTTAAAGTGAGTGATCAACTGGTGAGTACCTTTTGTTTTATATTTTGGTTTTACTAAACAGAATAGTTGAAATTAAAACAACATTATTGAGTCAGTCGTACTGAACATAATGTGCATATTATCTTTTTTGTAATCCAAGTTTCAGCGTTTTGGCAAATAGCCGGGAAAATAATTGTTTGAAAAGATATATGTTATACTTATCTGTGATAAGATTTGTAAAAGTTAGTAAATAATAATTAGCAAAAAAAAACTTTTCAGTTATTATTTTTCATTCCACTCAATGTTTTTAGTACGTATCAATGAGAGTGTTGCAGGTATATCGATGAAAAAACATTTTTTTTGAATTTTAACCCACCACATGGAGATCGATACATTATTTCCGAAATATTTTGTCTTCCTACGACGGTGTTATTTGATTCGACATTTACTTGATGAAAATCCATATTAAATTTTCACTTTTTTTTTCATTTTGAAAATTTTAAGGAAGCCACTGTGTGGTATACCAATTGTCATGTCAAAATAAAAAAAATTGTGGGAATCAAACATGTAAGTTTTTGTTCATGTTCGCTGCTACAGTGTATTCAACTATTAGGCATTTCAGTAAATAGAAATTCCTGTTTAAATTTAAACATTAACATTTGAAATTATCAAGGCATTATTAATTTGAACCTCCATAATGTGGAGGACAGACAAATGACAAAGCCGCATGAATTCCACAGGTAATAACAACAGTTTTGATTACTATTATATGCTAAGCTACATTAAAGCAGCTTTAAGCTCGGGACTGCACTCTGAAATAAACATATTCATTAACAGAAGTAACTAATTTACAAGCCAGATGGCAGGTGGAACGATATTAGTTCGCGAGACATTAATACGTGATGCTTTTCCGCAGTCTCACTGTATGAAATTAATTTGACGTTATGAATATTGTAATAAAAATAATTAGCGAGGAGGTAAAGCTAACGTGTAATGCGAATTTCGGTCGAACACAGGAAGGAAGTGGCAAAAATTAAATTTAAGAGAGATGGAGAAATGTAATAACTGACGGTGAAGGACAAGTCTCGGAAGTTAATCTCATATAAGCCAAGAGATTTTTTCTATTAATTATAAAAATGTGGTAAAAATCAGTTCCTTAAAATACTGGGAAATTGGATTTATTTCGGGTTTCTTTCTATATTCCATGAAAGTAATAAAACTAACTACACGGGCTTAATTTACATTATACATTGTGTTCTCGGAACAACTTAGTTATTTTTTACTTTTCGGAAAAAATTACCCTTTACCAAAAGTTTAGCTTGCCTAAAAAATGATTTTCGCACAGAGATATTATTCAATGCCTGATATATAGAATACACAAAAATTATGAAAACCTAAAAATAGGTTAAGAGAGAAGTTTGTTCATTTTTAATTTTATAGGAAAATACCAAATATTTGAGGTAACTTGTCAGTCCTAAAAAACTTTTTTATTTGGTATTTTCCTCTATTCTTTTAACCTATTTTCAGGTTTTCATATTTGTTGTGTACCCTATACAGCGTGTCCCCCCTAGTGCGTATTTGTTCCATAACTTTGTAACTATTACAGACAGAAAAAAAAGTGAACACAAAAGTTACTCAGCATTCATTACTGCAGTGACACTAAAAGCTGGCTGGTAGTATTTCCTAACTGTAACACTGGGATTGAATTTTATCCTCAACGAGTGACACTATAACTCAGTCAGTGTATAGTACCATAAAACTTAAACTGAAAAAAAAACCGGATGATCCCGAAGGGCGTTTAGCGTATACTTAGCGGGCGGTATAAAGCTAGGTTGTCTTGTACGTCCCTTATTGAGCTACAATCGTGGTTTAATTCGCGGACTACTTGGTCAGACTCCATCCTCAAACGAATGACACTAAAAATCTGGCTAGTACTGTTTTCTAACTATAACTCTAGGATTGGATTTTATCCTCAACGAGTGACACTAGAATCCAATCGGTGTATAGTATCATACAATCTAAATTGAAAACCTGGTCATCCCGAACGACGTTTTAACTAGATAGCACCTTAATCTTCAATGAAATGAAATGAATTAAACAATAAAAATTTCTCTAAATTAATTGGTCCGGTCTGAGATACTCATGGTGACTCGAATATATATCGAAATATATAATTGGTAACAGTTTATAAGTTCAAGCTACGGATTATCGCATCGAACAAGAGCTGACCTATGTAATCGGATATTAATTCCCGGACTACTTGGTCAGATTCTATCCTCAAACGTGTGACAATAAAAATCTGACTAGTAATTCTCCTTACTATTACACTGTGATTGGATTTTATCCTCAACGAGTGACACTAAAATCCAATCGATGTATATACATGAACATATCAAATGACAACAGATTTCTCCTGGAGCGTGGTTTCTGAATAGATAACCCTATTTTAATTACTGAATCGCGAAACTACCGGAATATATCTAACTGCTTTGATTAGCAGGTATACATGTACAGAAATGGTGAAATAGAGAAATGCGGATACAATCGATTAAAAGCAGTTAAATAGAGGAATGATTTTTACCACTGTTGTTTGCGGAGCACACTAGAATTGTCGCGTGTTGAACTGTAGCTGGCGGATCGAAGAAGTCAATATTTCAGCCGACGTGAGCAGTTTTGTTTCCAACAGGTGACGGGAAAGTCACGTGACTCCTGCGTGAGGAACGAAATTTCGGCAGATGTGGAGGGGCAAACATTCTCTAAGCAAGTTTAGCGAAATATGTTTAAACAAATTCCCTGCGTTATTTGATATAAATAAACGTTTATAAAATATTCTGAGGCTGGGAATCGCTTTCTCATAATTTTAAAACTATGTTTCCAAAAAGAAAATAATTAAATCGTCCATGGATTCATATTTGAACTAAATTACTTAATCTTTTACATTGTAGATTATTTGTAAATAATAGAAATATATCAACTAATAATAAAAGATCCCTGTTACTTGGTTTTATGCGAGCGGTACTCAATATAAACAAAATAATTATGATAATAAAATAACACAAGTTTACCCTGACAAAGAAATCGGTTTAAAACAATTGTTTAAAAAAAACATTAAATACAAATCGTTGTATACAGGGTGTACCAAAGTGAAGAACGGTCTAGATTAAATAATAAAATAACGGAAAATTAATAACAAAAAAAATCACTTCGTTACAACATCTGAATTTTCGCTTGTTTTTATAATTAAAGAAAAGTATGTCACATGTTAGCCATTTGACTGATACGCATGTATACTTTCAGGAAACGTGTATATTAATAATATTTTCAGAGATTAACTCGATGACGAATTACCTAACGACCATTCTTAGCCCTTGCCCTTAGGGCAAATGTAACAATCAATTATTTACGGCTGTTCTACGCTGACAGATTAATAAGCAATAATTTACGGCCTCTGTGGTCACTGGATGAATCACGCTCGATTACTCTTTATTCCCATCTTAAAAAAATGACGTTTATGGAAACTCGTTGGATATTACAGTTGTTAATTTTGATTCTATACTATAGTATAGAATTAAAATTAACAACTGAAATAAAATCAGCATTTGTAATATTGTTCTGTAGCTAGTTCCTGTACAAAATAGCTTGCTCATTGCGTATTAAAGATACCGTGTGCCATAAAAAGTTATTATTTATTATTTAAATGCAGTATAGTTTTATTCCAGTCAGAACAATTTTATGTTGATGAAAATGTATTAATTTATTTTTATCTTGTATTCATATCCGATGATGCATGTGGAGCTCGGACGGAGTTATCGGTTTTTACGCAGACTATGATAGAGTATTTTATTTCATTTCAAAATGTTAATACGTAAACTAGTTTTATCGAAAATCTTATGACAAAAAACAAAAAAAGTTATATTTTTATACTAGCCAAATTTGGGGGTGACGTAACACTATGTTTTTCCTTATAACTCGTGGGCGGCTGGAGATATCTAAATTCTGTAGACATTTAAATGTAAAACTAACATACACATATATTTTTAAATAGTGATCACAATGATAAAATTATATTACTAATATTTGTTTTAAATATTCTGGAGTTAATCTCCGGCGCTTCTCATTAAAAGTGCATTTGTATTGTGAGAAGGACCGTGCAACGTTAACAGATCTAATTGACGCATACTTAAAATATGTGAAATTTTTCAGACTACATATTTGTGTTTTGTGTAAAAAGTCTACTTCTTTACCATTTAAAAGATCATCTGCCCACTCCACAGACCGATGCTTTGGAAAATTTAAAAAAAAAAAGGTTTGAAAAATCGAAAACACAAAGTTTTAATTTTCTAGACCATCGTCTATTATGCTTCCCCCTCAATAAGTAGAGGTTCGAAAATAGAAAAGGCATTATTGGTTAAGGATATAGCTGTGAGTAATGGATATTCTGTAAGTTTAATTGATAAAATATTTTGGAAACGAAAATTTAAAGACACCTCGAAATTCCTCAACCTTTCAAAATGAAAGACAAATCTGAAATTTGTATCGATTCCAATCGATCCTCGATTCATACGTGGTAATGGTAAGATTTTTAAAGATATTGGTATGGCAGTGGTTCATTCATCGGAAAATAAACTACAAGAACTTTTAGACAATTCAAAAGATAAAATTGAAACAAACGAAAAGTCGGGGATTTACGAAATTAGCTGTAAGGACTGTAATCAAAAGTGTGTTTGACAAACTAGACGATCAATTCAAACTAGATTCAAGAAACATACGGCTCATATCAAATATGGTAGAACAGATAAGTCTAGTGTTGCCCAACATGCGCTTGTGAACAACCATAATATCGTTAGTAGCAATTTAAGGTTAATTAGGAATGTAACAAATACTAGACAACTGGATGCATTTGAAAGCTTGGAAAACACGAATTGTAAAAATAGTGTGAATAGTGACAGAGGGCCAAACCCAAATAGCCCGCTTCATTGGTTAGTGGGTCAGGGTCACGCTTCACCGAACTGTGACAATAGTTTAGGTATAAATAGGATACATTGTTAGTATAAGTTTAGCATCAAGAGTACACTGTTATATGTTTAATAGAACGACGTAAACAAAGTTTCTTGCAAATGTATACGAGAGAGGTCATTAATATTTCAATACAAAATATCATGATCAAATAACTCCAAAATCCAAGGCATTCAAATTTGGAGCAAGAGTACTCTGTTATATGTTTACTAGAACGATGAAAACTAAATTTCTTGCAAATTTATACAAGGGAGGTCTTTAATATTTCGACACCGAAATTTCATGATCGAATAACTCTGAAATCGTGAATCAAATGGTATTCAAATTTGGATTAAGTGTACTCTGTTATATCTTTAATAGAATGACGCAAACAAAATTTCTTTCAAATTTGTACAAGGGAGATCATTAATAAGGTCATTAATATTTTAACTCCGAAATTTCATGATCGAATAACTCTGAAATCGTGCATCAAAAGGCATTCAAACTTGGATCAGGAGTACTCTGTTATAAGTTTAATAGAACAACATAAACAAAATTTCTTGCAAATGTATATGAGGGAGGTCATTAATATTTCAACGTTGTGAATGTCAAAATGTTATGATCGAATAACTCCGAAATCCTGCATCAAAAGGCATTCAATTTTGGAGCAAGAGTTCTCTGTTATGTGTTTAATAGAATGACGTAAAAAAATTTCTTGCAGATGTATACGAAGGAGGTCATGTTAGCATAAGTTTAGTTTTTCCCCTCTTAATACATCTACAGCCAGTAACCCTTTCTACTCCATAAAATAAATACACCAACCACCAACCTTTATGCCTCATTAATTACAATAAGTCGAAAAGATGCCATTAAAATCAAAGAGACATAAACGAAAGAGGCACAAAATAAAAGATGCCAATGACAATTAAAACTTTCAAACACCACCGCGAATTTTTACCTCTCAATCTCCTAAACAGTAAACCAACAAGCACACAAAACACTAACATAGAATAATCCATTTCGTCACATTTTCGAAAAATAATTGTAAACTAACACAAGATTACTAACAATATTCTTAAAATGTTTTTACCCCAGCGACGAATCAGACCAAAAATCACGGTCATAAAAATAAAATATCCGCCGGAATGGCGGATAACCACATGTTGTGCTTAGGAGCGCATGGTCATGTTCTGCGATAAAGTTAGTTTTAATCATCTCCAGATAATGCCAACTTGGTTAGCGAAACGCGCGTCGATATAGTATATGGTGTTTTCGTGTTTTGTGGAAAGCTACGTCAGTGTTATCATCACATCAAAGGTTCCAACCCACTTTACGATTTGAAAAATCGAATAGGCATTAAATGTGCAAAGCATAAACTGACAAAACCAAAAAGTCCTTATTACTCGCGAAGAGATGTAGATATCGAAAAATTAAATGAAAAGATACCCCCACACCCTCAGTCGAGTTTGGCAGCCTGCTATCCTGTACAAGTCTCAGTCCCTTTGAACGAAAAACAAAAAAGTTTTGAAAAAAATGTTTTAAAAAGATCGAGTAGATGTTAAATATGTGAAGTATAAACTGACAAAACCAAAAAGTCCTTATAACTCGGGATGTAAATATCGAAAAAGTGAATGAAAAGCCCCCACATACCTGTTGTCGACTTTGGCGGCCTACTACCCTATGCAAAAAAAAAATTAAAAAAAATTCTTTAAAAGATCGAATAGATTTTTGTTGACAATCCACATTCGCCTCTGCTGTAAAGACGCTTGATTGATTTGTTGTTAAGGGCTACTCAGCGGTAGGGGTTTCAACCCCGTACCTAATGCCCTTCTGGTTCCCATTTTTGTTTATAAATAGAATACCTCCAGTCCTCTTTGAGTGGGTGTTTATAATAAAATGACTTTATCAACTTTGAATATTATGGAATTCGCTAAAATAATTACAAGGTAAGATATATTGTGTCATACATGCAGGAACATATTTACGCGCAGACACATGACCTACAGCCAATCCTAGTTTTGACGTCATAAATACGTAAGTTCCTAGCTCTATACATGACACACTATGTATGATTCAGTTTAACAATAATATACATTATCAAATAATAAATACTTCCCTGAATACATTAGATAACATTTCTGCTACACATGTAACCTGGCATATAACATTGTTTGTGGCTAATAATTATTGTATTAATTAGAGAGATATTTGAATAGGTAAATATGGCCCTGTCCTGATGATTAATTATTATTACTATTATTAATAAGTCTGTTATTTTGTTAGTACAAGGGAATTGTGTATGAAAAGTGAGTTTACTGTCTATTGTATGAAAACCGTATTTAGGGTGTTAGGGTGAAAATTATTTCACCGAATGTAAAATAGAATTATAATATCAAAAGAGTTTTTTTGTATACTGATATCGTTATTTTGATGTTATCTTTTCTGTTGGATACTTTGTCTATGGCGAAATCTTACCGGTAGGTACATTTATTAACAAAACACTTCGTACGAATGATATACAAAATTAAGAAAGAATATGATAGTCGATTTATCTCTAACCAAAAACTGAAAGCGTACAAACTGTTTCATTAACATATGGAACAATATAAACTGTATATTCATACCAAACGTTATAGTAGAGGGATGAAACGTGGCGAGACGTGCGGTCATCCAGAGTTTCGTCGGTCTAAGCGACGCACGTATGCTTCATTTCACACATTAATGAAATTTAATAATTTAAATAAACTTTGTGTGTTCAATAACTGAGTATAGTTTTTTTTAAATAAACTGAAATAAATAATAATAAAGAAACAATAACGGCAACTGCAAAGTTGAAAGATCCTAATATCATACCCAGCACAACAAGAATAAGAGCGATCGCAAGAACTGATATTCATATTTTAAATTAAGAATAATATGCCAGTATTCTTGTATATCTCAAAAACAAAAGCAAATGATGTTCACAATAAGGATCACAGATATGTGAATAGCACAATAAACAAACCGCTTTAGTTTATTATCTTATATTTCAGAATATATTAATTAATCTGTATATCTATTCATCTATGGTAATGTATATGGAAGTCTTATAAAGAACAATACGAAAATAGTATTAGTTATACAGACGTAAATAATAATATATCACCATCTTACCATAAGATTCGTAATTGAAATTAAGATATAATAAATTACATATAACGGGGTGTTTTGCCCTCGCTATTTTTATGAACTTTACTGTAGTTCTCAAATGAAACAACAAGATAAAAAAATACATATATTCGTAATTTATTTTACAAAAAAAGGTCATTCAGGGCGTGGGAACAAGTAATAAACCCTTAAAAAACTTAAAACTAAAACCACAGAAATCCCATTTTAAATCCACTCAAGGAGTTTGTGTAGGGCGCCACCCGCCTTTCTTTGTTTCTTTTTGTAATTATACAAGTCTAAAAGAATTACATACCTACTTTTAAACGTCTAAAAAACTACACGCACTAGTGCCGTTGAAAGGGGGAAAGAACGGTTACTTTTCATAACATTGTCTCACAAAGTTCAGGAGCAAAATTAAGACTCTAGGGGGCTTTCTCCACCTCTAGATAGATCGGCAAATCAGCCTGTTGATGCAAATTTTAGTTTTCAATTTTTCGCACTCAAAACGAAGCCGGCTGGTTAATACTTATTTTAATAATAATTGTAAGGAAAAGCACCTTACCATCTCACATAGCTTTCTTAGGTTACATGCCTCGTAACTTCTTAACCATAACATCTTAACCAGACACAATCTATAATGTAGTGCCCATAAAACCAACGTACAAAAACACACCTAACTGTCTCGATGCACCGGTCTTGTCTGCCGGCGAAACCTCACCGTTCCCTTACCAGCGTTCTCCCACACGCAGTGTTCGCGCTGGTGCACTAAAGGTCCAGTGGTCGCTTAAATTATCAAAGATTTACAATTTAGGTAAGTCGGTTTTAGAATTTTTAAGGTTGACCTCAAACCAAATTATGCAATTAACATTAAATAAAACGCAAGTTAATTATATCTAAAAATGGACCGTTACATACATTTTTATATATGATCATAAATAGATGTTACTACATAGATTTCTATTTATCTTACCACTAGTTTGAGCACTCACGTTCTCATTACCAGAAAACTAAAAAAAAGCATGAATAAACAATAGTTTACAACTCCACCCTTGAAATATTTCATTCCAAAAATACTTAGTTTAAAATGAACAATAAAAGAAAAATATATAAATACCGTATAGTTCCCAGTTTCCGAGTGAAAAAATATTGTGAAAATGCCAGATAAAATACTTATTTATTTTTTAATTAATTGGGGTCGGCAGAAAGGAGAAAACCATATTTTAATTAAAATACATTCTCTAAGTACTATTTAAATTAGTTAGTTTTTTGTGTCCACACTATATTAATTAAACACTATTTGTTGGACAAAAAATAAAACAATTATTTATCTAAATTAATCGGTTTCTGCATTTATTTACATGCCTTCATCAGAATCCGCAACGTTTTACCAAAGTTATAAAGTTAGGAGTGATGAGAAATAAACTTAGCCCTTTTTTTTATCACCATTAACTGGTTTCGTCAAAATTCTGGTTATATAATATAACAATATAAACATGAAACAACATTTTTTTGTTCCAACCATCCCTTAAATAAGAAAAATAGCATTCATTAAATCGATGAAAATGAAAATTACTAAATTATGTTCGGATGAGTTTAGGGGAAAAAACTTAGATATTGCTAAAAACATATTAATTATTTAGTAACAATAATTACCCGGAAAAAATAATTATTACTGTGCTGTTTCAAAAAATGAGATTGGGAAGGTCACTTCTAACACCAAATATTTAAAATTGTCATTTGTAAATGAATTATCTCAAGATATAAGAAATATTCTCAAGATCCAAATCAATCCAACTACATGAGAACGGCTATTGTATTGAATCTAAATATGCGCGCTGTGAAGTTTGTTTTATAACCAATAAATTACAACCTTTTCAAACTTTCCATTTTGTGGCTGAGTGGCTATTAAACTTAATTTATTTAAAATAAAAATATATAGTGATAAATCATGGTGTCCAAAAACATCAGCTGATAAAAGACACCTGTCCCAAGATGACAATTAACAGCTGGCAATTGTTAAAATTTCAAAACGGGATTTTAAATAATAATTTTAGATACTGTTCATGAAAACGTTGAACGGTATTGAACTAAAGTCGATTTCAATACTCCATGGAAGCGTAGTAAATATCTGACACTCCACGATAATATTGCAGTTCACATTATCGAGTCGTTGAATTTTTTTTTTTCATGACCCGAATAAAGTGCTGTTTTTTCAAGAAAAAATTGATCAATTTTATAAAAAATGACGTATACTATCCTTCTAACCGTCCAGAGCATTATGGAGGAAAAAAAATCCAAACTGTTAGGTATGTCCAGTGTCAAAAGTGACAGAAGTGTGTGAAAATACTGCAAACTATTTTCCATCACCTGATTGTTATTGTGTTGCACCTTCAGTGTTTTACTATTAGAGGCCAATTAAAATAGTAGAAAGCTGATTTATTCCCTGAACCACTACACATTTCAAATTATTGTAATAGCAGAGGGTAAGTACCTACTTCTTAAAAATAATAATCCTTTTTATAAACTTTGAAAAATTGAGATGGGAACATTAAATTCCTCTCGATATTCCCTAAAAAGTTTACTGTTCATCAGAAAATTTGGTTTTAGTTGTACATTCCATATGAAACACTTAAAGAAAAATGGTGATTGGTGCAAGAAAAAGTCAAAATTGTACATTTCTCACATTGAAAAGTATTTCAAAATGTTTGAAAATTATTTCAAATGGAGCATTAATCGTTTAAGTAGGTAATTATTTCATCCAAAGTTATTATAAATTCGGGAATGAACTTACTGCTAGGGCTCGGTTTTTCAATCGTAGGTTAGCTAAACTCACACCTTTAGAATTAGAATTCTTTCAATTTTACATTTGTTTTGGAAGTGGTTATAACAACAAATATTTTATTACACTGAACTGATTCTGCGGTTGGCTCCTTGTGAAACATTATTAAATATTTTAAATATATGAAGGAAATTTGCTTTTTAATGTTTCAAAAATATTTTATTACAAACTCTACACGTGTTTCGGCTTTTTAGGCCTTTGTCAAGAGTACAGAGAATACTGAACAGTAAAATTTGTGTCCATTGCTTATATAATTACATCTGGTACCTACTATAAAACTATTGTAAAATATGTTTTTATAAGTTGAATATTACTTTATTTTTTTTAAATCTAAATTATTTTATTTAAAATATGGTGGCCGGTAAAAATTTGTTGTTCATTCGTTAAGTTTTTATTATTTTTAACAGCTTTACTTATTTCTAATTGTTCTAATAGATCAAGTTCCATTCGGAAGCTCCATTCGGAAAAGAAAGGAAAGAAACTTGATCTATTAGAACAATTAGAAATAAGTAAAGCTGTTAAAAATAATAAAAACTTAACGAATGAATAACAAATTTTTACCGGCCACCATATTTTAAATAAAATAATTTAGATTTAAAAAAAATAAAGTAATATTCAACTTATAAAAACATATTTTACAATAGTTTTATAGTAGGTACCAGATGTAATTATATAAGCAATGGGCACAAATTTTACTGTTCAGTATTCTCTGTACTCTTGACAAAGACCTAAAAAAGCCGAAACACGTGTAGAGTTTGTAATAAAATATTTTTGAAACATTAAAAAGCAAATTTCCTTCATATATTTAAAATATTTTATGCTAAAGTAACTTTTAGTTGAAGTGGTTTGTATTAGAATCTCATCGATTTTTGTGAAAATATAATGCTAGATAACCGCCAACTTATGTTAACTCACGATTATAAAATCGGGCCTAGGTGAGAGAATTGCATAAAAAATGCGGCACCGTTGCTTCAGTCCATTACATCATTTTAACTAAGATATAGAATATTTCCAGTAACCAGCAGTTTCAAAACAGTTTTATCGTATTTTCTTGAAAGCCGATAACTCAGTTACACGTAGGAATTAAAAAAAATGTGTCTGAGAGTTTCTACAGATGTCAGGAATCGGTGGTTTAAATATAACTACACACTTAAGACTCACCCTGTATAGGACAAACGATGCAATGGCTAAAATCTAGGTTAAAAAATCATATGTATGATGTTTCCAAACGGAAACAGACTACTGCATTATCTAACCATGTGGTAGAGGAGAATTGTAACTTTATATTTGATGAGGTGATGATATTAGATGTTGAGAATAATTTAGAAAAAAGGCTGTTATTAGAAATGATACATATTAATTGTAACAAGAAAGCTATTAATCTTAGACCTGATGTAGATAATTTAAGTAATTTCTACACTTGTTATTAAACAATTTTTCTTAATATACCATATAATTTCATGAGTATTTGGAATGTATGTGTGATAGTGTTTTGACCATGCTATTGATTGTTATCATTAAGTACCTTGAGGGACATGTATGGAGATTTTGAAGCTAAAGGCGTGTTCTTCATCATTATATTATTACCTAGTTGAAACGATATATAATTCTAAGCATTGATAACATGATCTGGTCAACTCTGGCAATTTAGTAATTATTAGAAGAAGAAGCTTTACGATGGTTAACTACAATTTCTGAAACGTTTGATTCTGAATTGAATTCCTAAAACTAATACCTCTTGTGGACAAAAATGTTTTACATACCTCGGTCCCAAAGCTAACAACACAATACCAAATAATATTAAACATATACCTCTTCTAAAGACGGCAAATACCAAAATTAAACAATACATTCAAGAAACACCTAGAGAAGAAATTCATAATGTTGTTAATCCGAAACCATATCATAATAGGTTTTTTTAAATTATAGACTTATTATTTCAATAATACTATTTTAAATTAATGTATGTATTTGTGCACGATGTACAAGTAGATATGAACATGTGCATTATATTACATATTTTTATTTTATTAAATCTTTAAATGTTTTTATGTTATGATTAACTTTATCATAACATAAAAACATTTTTTTATTGTTATTTAGAATGTATGTATAATTATTAAAAATACGTCCCCTTCTTTATGTACATTGCTCCCCTGCACTTTTTGTGAAGTGGTCAAGTTTATTTACATTTTGTATTTTATTTACTTATTTTTTATTTGTATACTTTTCGTCGTAAATAAATTTTGTTCTATTCTATTCATTGTTATTATTTTGACATCTTTTAATTACTATTTGAATGATTTTTTGAATCGTTTATTTAACGTCGATATATTTTCGATACCAAAGTGACGAGATGATAAGCGCAACAAGGCTTTTTGGTAAACAGGAGCAACCCTTACCTGGAGAATTTTGCTACTCCCACTTTCAGGTATAAGAACCTTTAACGAGCGACACATCGCGGAGACATGTATTAACAGTTTTTCATTCCTATCCAATGATGGTGACTTGAGCAGGTAATTATGGATGATTCAAGGTCATTTTTGTTGTATATCAGTGATTTTTCAGTAATAGAGAATGAAATAGCACGATTACGACTTTTAGTAGTACCAACTCCCTGAAGCTTTATATGCACCATATTTTAATTCCCATCAAACCTATTTCTTAGACAGGTATCTTAGAAAAATTGTACTGAAATGCACATTCACCAACTTTGGCAGTGTTAGTCAGTATACATTGTGTCCTATAAATCTGCGGATTATCTGCAGAACTCTCAATTTTAGAACAAATAGTGTTGCTCTTTACAGTAATTTTGCTTGTCAAACAGATCAGAATTATTCTAAATTATATAGTGTTTATAAATTAGACATTTCTCCAAATTTAGCATCTCGTGCGGAGTGCCCTAATAATTGAAGATAAATTAAAAATTACTTAGACATTTTGTCATTCTTGAATTCTGTGTTGTTTCAGAAATTCAAAACAAAATAATTTAGTAAAAAACTTTTAGAACATATTACGTTTTCCTTGGTTTTAACAGTTTCGAAAAATGAAAATTGTTATGAAAGGCAACTTTTTTTGTTCCTAGACTGATAGCTTGGCAGATAACCCTTATAAACCACATTGCAGAACACACATTATACAGTCAGGTCCATAAGTAACGGATAAATTCATTATCTACGTAATTTACAAGTTATGAGGAAAATCCTGAAACACGTCAATTTTTAATTCTAAAATGATATATTTTGAGCATAATTTTATACCTCCCACTTCAACCTCCTTGGAGTGACAGCGATCCCTTTAAAATTTTTAAGTGGAACGAGGTTGCAGGTGATAGCTCATTTGAAAGGGTTTTTAATTCTCTGTCCACCAATATAAGATTTTTTTGAATTTTGTATATTTTTCATCAAGAAAATTAAATTTGAAAATTTCAAAATGTATTTGTAATGTATACAATCAAATGTTATTTATGCATGTGTACCAAATATCAGTCAAATCTGACTTTTCTAATTAATTTCGTGTCATAACATTCAATTTAAATGTATCGGTTTTTCTGGTATGCAGGTGGCAAAATACCCAACAACAAGAAAGAAGTAAAAAAGGTTTTTTTTTTACAAATCAGAAAAAATTATACATTTACTTTTCTTTATTTGCTACATCTGTGCAAACTTATGATTCTAGTTATTTATCGCTGATTGTCAAGTTGATCATTATTTAAACAATGAGTCGGTTACCCAAAGAATTGAAATTTTGATATTATTAGGATGTGGTGATAAAACAAGGGCGCAGAAGCAGGCATGCGAAATCTTCAATACTGAGCATCCTGACCATCGCATTTCTCAGTCTACGGTTAGTAGAATATAAAACAAATTTCGTGAATTTGGAAATGCCACAGATATTCCTAAATCTGGTAGAGAACGCATTTTAGCCGATGACAAGAAATTGGATATATTGTTAGATATTCAAAATAATCCACATATACCTACAAGACAAGTTGCCGCCGATAACGTCCATATTTGGGTCTTCTAAAAAATGAAAAATACCACCCATATAAAATTCATTTGGTTTAAGAACTTAACGACGATGACCCTGATCGCCGATTGGAATTTTGCGAAATCATGGCAAATCGATGCCAAGATGATCCGTTATTTATAAAAAACATTCTTTTTTCTGATGAAGCAACATTCGTCTGAAATGGAACAGTCAACAAACAGTACTGTAGATACTGGAGTATAGAAAATCCAGATTGGATGATGTAGGCCAATACTCAATATTCTGAGGTGAACGTTTGTGCTGGAATTATAATCCTGGAGTGGGTTGAAACCTTTGATGTGAAGATAACACTGACGTAATTTTCCACGAAACACCAAAACACTATATACTGCACTCGACGCATGTTTCGCCATCCAAGTTGGCATCATCTGGAGATGAAAAAAACCAAACTCATGTTAACAATCTACCATATTTATACCTAAACTATAGTCACGGTTCACCGAACCGCCACGGTTCGGTGAACCGTGACCCACTAACCAATAAAGGGGGCTATTTGGGATAAGCTATTCATATTATTTTACACTTTATGATTTCCAAGCTCTCAAATGCATCCAGCTATCTAGTATTTGTTAGGTGTGTACATGTGTTACAATGTAGTGGTGTTTCGTGGCAAACTACGTCAGTGTTATCTTCACATCAAAGGTTCCAACCCACTCCAGGACTACGATGGCTTCACGGGCAACGGAACTGAATCTGTATCATAAGGTTAATGCTAAAATTAGATTAATAATGTCAGATATTTGGTTTCTAAAAACTTGCAAACGTCGTTCAGTATTTCCAAATTTTGTTCAAGTTAAAATTCCAAATTCTTCATTTCAAATAAAGTTACAATGTTTGCAAAGCAGAAATGGCTGGATTTAGAAATTAAATATCTGTACAGTAAACGAAGTATGCTTGAATTACAAGCATATGGACTTTACAAAAAGATTACTTATAAGTTAAATAGTTTAGAACATGAACAATAGTGTGACTTTCAGAGGAACATGTTTATATCAATTAACGCGAAATTTATTAAGAAAATGTCGTCACAAAATAAAAAACTCAAAAGATTAATTGGTAGTGCATCAAAATAAAGTGTTCCTCAAAATGTTCTCAGCATTGTAAAAATCGTTCCTCACAGTCGTTTGATAAAGAAGAAATTAATCTCCTTAACAAGTGATTCAATTTTGCTTTACCTGCCACTGAAGGCATTTTAGATGAGATTGTTGCAAGTGTTGAAAGTTCAATTCAATACCTTCCTGATTCCTCTAAAGGATTTGTCAGAGAAGCTTGCAGAAATCAAATCTCGAGAAAATATTATCACTAAAGTAAATAAAAAGTCAAAATCTACAAAAGACAGAAAAATTATCAAACGGTTGCGTGAAAAAGATTGTTTTTATTTAAAAGCTGATAAGGGCAATAAGGTTGTTATTTTAGATAAAGAGGACTATTATGAAAGGGTAGACAATCTGATTTGTAATGGTCCTTATAAAAAACTTTTAGAAATCCCTTAGCAAAAATGGTTACTAAAGTAAGAAATGTACCTAAATCTTACGACAATCTTATTACTCCCGCTTTAAATAAGAAGTAACTTGTATCTAACCCAAGTGTACCTAGATTGTACTGCATGCCTAAGATACATAAACCAGGAAAGTCGGTACGTCCTATTGTTTCAGCAGTCGGATCGCCGAATTACCACCTATCAAAATGGTTAACAGAAGAGTTCGAAAATTTACCTATTGTACCACCTAGTTTCTCTGTGATTAATTCCAACGATTTTATTAATAAGGTGAAAAATATTCAGTTGCAAGAAGGTGAAATTTTGATCTCCTTTGACGTTTGTTCATTGTTTCCAAGTGTTCCGATACCACAGACCCTGAACTACCTTAAGGATCTACTCGAATTAAACAATCTCAGTCAAGATGTAGTAAAGGAATATCTTAAACTCACTAAACTTTGCGTGAAACAAAATTGTTTTCGATTCAACGATAATTTCTTCGAACAACATGAAGGAACAGCAATGGGTAACTCTTTGTAACCATTCATTGCCAGTCTCTTCATGAGCAGATTCGTGACGGAAGCAAAATAAGAATTCGAGTATTTCCCCAAGGTGTTTGGCTTCGGTATGTGGATGATATTTTTTGCAGTGTTCGATACATAAGTCGCTGATATTGATAACTTTGTATCCAAATTAAACAGTCGTTTCGCGTCAGTTAAATTCACTTATGAAACTGAAAACTCTGGACAACTACCATTTTTAGATGTATTAATAATTAGAAATAATGAAAATAAGTTAGAATTTGACATATACAGAAAAGATACCAGGACTCTAAGATATATCCCTAAGGACTCTCACCATTGTGCTCAACACAAAATGGCGAGTTTTAATTTTCTAGTCCATCGTCTATTAAGCTTCTCCCTCACTTCGAAATTCCTCAACCTTTCAAAAAGAAAGAGAAAATCCGAAATTTATATCGATTCCATTCGATTTTCAATTCACCCGTGGCATTGGTAAAATTTTTAAAGATGTAGGTATGACGGTGGTTCATTCATCGGGAAACAAACTACAACAACATTTAGGCAATCCAAAAGACAAAATTGAAACAAAGGAAAAGTCGGGGATTTACGAAATTAGCTGTAAGGGCTGTAATCAAAAATATGTTGGACAGACTAGACGATCAATTCAAACTAGATTCAAAGAACATATGGCCCATCTCAAATATGCTAGAACAGATGTCTAGTGTAGCCCAACATGCGTTTGAGAACAACCATAAAATAGATATTAGCAATTTAAGATTAATTAGGATTGTAATAAATACTAGACAGCTCGATGCAATTGAAAGCTTGGAAATCATAAAGTGTAAAAATGGTATGAAAAGTGACAGAGGGCCTATCCCAAACATCCCGCTTTATTGGTTAGTGGGTCATGGTTCACCAAAACCGTGACGATTCGGCGAACCGTGACAATAATTTAGGTATAAATAGGGTAGATTGTTAGCATAAGTTTAGTTTTAATCATCTCCAGATGATGCCAACTTGGTTGGCGAAACGTGCGTCGAATGCAGTATATAGTGTTTTGATGTTTCGTGGAAAACTACGTCAATGTTGTGTTGTGTTGTGATTTATAAATTCTCAAATTATCGGACCATATTTCTTCGACAGCACATTAACTGGTGCACGTTACTTGAATTTCTTGCAAAATTTCTTAGTTCCAGAGTTAAGAATACTTTTCCCAGATGATGACAACCCTAATGAAATTGATAGAAATATTTGTAATCAGCAGGACGGAGCGACACCACATTTTGCATTGGCAGTAAGAGCCTATCTGAATCAAGTTTTTCCCAATAGGTGGGTCGGTAGACGCGGTGAAATTGAATGTCCTGCCCGTTCTCCCGATTTGACCCCGCTTGACTATTTTTTTGTGGGGTTACTTAAAATCGAAAGTCTACTTCAACATATCAAATAACGTCGATGATTTAAAAGACAGAATAAGGCAAGAAATTAATCAAATCGATTAGAAGAATTTCAGCAACGTTGTCAAGAAGCGACGGGCGCCCAGTTTGAACATTTGATTTAAACTGTTTCATGTTCTTTTGTTTACTTAGTAACATTAAAATGTAACATTTTTCAATAAAAAAATTAGAGAAATTCAAAAACTCTTATATTGCGGGACAGAGAATTAAAAAACCCTTTCAAATGAGCTGTCACACGTACCCTCGTTCCATTTAAAAGTTTTAAAGGGGCAGTGTCACTCCAAGGGGGTTGAAGGGGGGAGGTATAAAATTATGCTCAAAAATGTCAGTTTAGAATTAAAAATTGACGTCTTTCAGGATTTTCCTCATAACTTGTAAATTACGTAGATAAAATGAATTTATCCGTTACTTATGGACCTCACTGTATATTAAACAACATAGACGATGTACTCTTTTACATTGTTCACCACTGAGATTCTAAAAATTGAGGCATTCAGTATAAAATTTGTTTATTTTACAAAAAAAATGTGCTGACTGACACCCCACTTCAAGTTAGATATAGATTTTTGAAACGTACTTACCATAGATTAGCAAAAAATGGTCGCAAAACAAATTTTCAAAAGTGGAAACCTGGCAAATCAATATTTGCTTATTAAATAAACGAATTTCGGTCATCTTTCATATTTATGTTTTTGGGTAGGTACTTGAATATTTTTTACATGCATTTGTCAAAATTATTTATCCATTCTTTACAAATCTCTGTATATGTTAGCACTTTAACCAAATTTTGAACATTTTCTGCAGTTTTTCACTCACTGCATATTTTTGCGAATGTTTATATTTTATACTTTCCCACTATTTTTATATTTTCTAGAGCATATTTAAACCGCTTGACTCTTCACCACAGCCTACTATTTACCATGTTTGCAAAAACAAAATGTATTCTTATATTTGTTATATGTTTGACGTTTTTTCTTGTCCTGTACACCGCAAAATAATTCCTTCTGTTTTCTGTATGTGCATTTGTAGTCAAAAGGAATGAATAACTTACCAAAATTTTGCTTACCAAGGAATCTTACAATTATTATTATATTATTATTATATTTCAGTCTTAAGACTCTTAATATTTAAGTAATTTCCTGAAATTACATATAATATAATTCTTACATATGTTTCTTTTGACTACATAATGTGTTATTGTTTGATTGTTCTTTTAATTTTCTTTCTCTTTCGTTCTAGGGGATTGAATGTACTAAGACGATTTAAGGTGAGTTTTCTTCTCTCTTTTCCCTTTTTGTTAACAGTTTTCTTCTGCTTTTCATAATTTTTTTATTATGCACCTTTTTGTTATATCTGTTTGCATCGTGAATATATATAAGTATTTATGGATATGATGTTCTAATGAAGAAACTCCCTGAATAACATTTTTGTTGATCGTACATTTTGAAATATTATTAACTATAAATTTCCGTTAGTTGTAAAAAACAAACTGTTGTTCATTAAGATGTGTTCACATAAATTAATTAATCTGTTCACCACTGTGAGAGAACTATTATATTACGCAAAATTGTTTCAAATGGTCTTTCATTATCATTGGTCGTTTTCGGTCAAATGTTTAAAACGATTTTATAATTTTAGGCAGGAAAATATAAAGCAATAGAGATTTATTATACAGGGTGTCTCAGTCAAAAGTAGGCACCCTGAATAACTTTGGAGATAAAATTTTTTTGAATAATTGGTGAAACACGTCGACCTTGTTTCCAAGGGGGACATATTTTAATGTAATACTTGTATACCTATCATCATCCCTCTACCCTACACGGCCACCCCCTCAAAAAATTCAAATGGCAAGGGGGGTCGAGTGATACATCTTTTGAAAGATCATTCAGTTCCCTGCATAACTGTATTTTTTTTTAACCTTTATCGATTCGTTCTTAAGGAAAATAATTTTATTTTTGATGATTACATATAGTCGAAATCGTTTAAAAAATCTAAAATACACGGCACTAGTTATTGGAATTTATAAAAAAACTAAATTTTTTGGTGCTCTCAAATCAACACGAGTTTTCTCGACAAAAAACACTTTCCTTGTCCGTTTAGTTTTAGAATAATAAAAGACCCATAAGTATTTGATAGTTCTCGAACATTAATTTGTTCACAACCAATTTTAAATCGAGATACATTTTACCAGAGTGTGTTCTCAAAATGGTTTATACCCTTCAGGAGAGAATAGATATTGTCAGCATTTATTTTAAAAACGATAATTGTGCTAGAGCTACGGAGCGCATATTCGATAGAAATCACCTAGATAGAAGGGTTGGTTCTCAGTATGTTTTACAATTATTGACAACATTTAAAGAAACAGGTTCTGTAGGAAACAAAACGCATGAACCTCAGCGACCGATTAGGAATGAAGCAGTCGAAGTGGCAGTTCTGGGTCATTTGCAGATGGATAATACTCAATCGATCAGGAAAGTAGCTGAGGCTTCCGGTGTATCACGAAGCAGTGTTCATCGAATTGTAAAGGCCCACAAATTTCATCCATATAAATTTAAATTGGTACGCGAATTAAACGAAGATGATCCCGATCGTCGGCTTGAATTCTGTGATATTTTTAGTGAACAATTAAGCAGTAATGCCAATCTACTGTACAATACGTGTTTCTCTGATGAATCGACATTTCAGTTAAATGGGGAGGTAAACAGGCACAATTGTAGGTATTGGAGTGAAACCAATCCACATTTTTCATGGAAACTGATACCCAAAGGCCTCAGAAGTTAAATGTTTGGGCTGGCATCTTAGGGGATCACATTGTCGGGCCGTTTTTTATTCCTGACAATTTAAATGGCGAAAGGTACCTCGATCTCTTAGAAAACAACATCGACCCAATGATTACCCAAATCCTCGAAGAAGACGATCTTTTAGGGGGCGAATTGTTTTTTCAACAGGATGGGGCACCTCCACATTTTGCTATAGCAGTCCGTCAATTTTTGGATAATCGGTTTCCTGAGCGATGGATTGGAAGAAGAGGTCCTGTGGAGTGGCCCGCTAGGTCACCGGACTTAATTCCCTTGGATTTCTTTCTGTGGGAACATTTGAAAACGAGGGTATTTGCAACACCCGCACCTCTGGAAGAGTTACGTGAAAGAATTGTTCAAGAATGCCGTTAATTGACTCCAGATGTGTTCAGAAATGTTCGTACAGAATTTCAAGACAGATTATACTACTGTACCCAGAACTGCCACTTCGACTGCTTCATTCCTAATCGGTCGCTGAGGTTCATGCTTTTTGTTTCCTACAGAACCTGTTTCCATAAATTTTGTCAATAATTGTAAAACATACTGAGAATCAACCCTTCTATCTGGGTGATTTCTATTGAATATGCGCTCCGTAGCTCTAGCACAATTTTCGTTTTTAAAATACATGCTGACAATTTCTATTCTCTCCTGAAGGGTATAAACCATTTTGAGAACTCACTCTGGTAAAATGTATCTCGATTTAAAATTGGTTGTGAACAAATTAATGTTCAAGGGTTATCTAATACTTATGAGTCTTTTATTATTCTAAAACTAAACGGATAAGGAAAGTGGTTTTTGTCGAAAAAACTCGTGTTGATTTGCGAGCACTAAAAAATGTAGTTTTTTTTATAAATTCCAATACCCAGTGCCGTATATTTTAGATTTTTTAAACGATTTTTTGTGTGTAAACATCAAAAACAAAATTTTTTTCCTTAAGAACAAATCGATAAAAAGTTTTAAAAAACACACAGTTATATAAGGAATTGAAAACTTTAAAAATAAGTTGAACGCCCTATATCTCGGAAACCAAGTCTCATAGGTAAAATGTTTATAGGAGATACTACAATTATTTTACAATAAAGAAATGATTCTCGAAGTTTTCCCATTTAAGGTGAGCTCACCCTGTATATGATGTGATGATAAATGATATATATATATATATATATATATATATATATATATATATATATATATATATATATATATATATATATATATATATATATATATATATATATATATATATATATATAATCGACAGCGGCAGTTTGGCAATTTTTGAATTTTTTTTCCAGTAGCATCTGAAGTTACGACATATACCACAGTACTACCCTGCTAAGCTTAAAAGAGGTATCTCCATATATTATGAAATAGAGAAAAATGACTTTAAAGTTTAGCCCAAATTCCAAATATTTTGATATCAACTATAAGCAAATAGATGTATTTTTTTGTATTAAAGAAACAAAACTTAAATTTTAAAGTTTGTTACAGTTAATTTTTTAAAATGTGATCTATTGAAAGGTGGATACCACTTTCTTGTTAAGTAATTTTAAAAAATATTGTAAATGTCACTTTAAAAATACTTTCAAACTTGTAAATACCATTTTTAAGATGTGTTCTGTTAAAAAATTCATGGTATTAATTATTATTGTAGTTTTATTAGTCGGTTTGGATAAAATTAGTAAAGAAAACCTCAAATTCTCATTTAGTCGACGTTTCGACAAAATTTATTGTCTTTCTCAGGACTACAACATATAACATAAATTATGCTAGATTCAAATAAATAAAGATGTAAAACATCTAAACACACAGTATGACTCTTTTTTTTATTTTATAGATAACAATAATTTAAAAATTGAAAAAATTAAAATTAAAAAGTTACATAAATACACAAAATTATAAGTAACAAAATGAGGAATAAATATATTATTTAAGAGATAAAAAATTATTTTTGTTTAAATATTAAGTAATAAAAAATTAGATTAGGAAATCACGCTTACCTAATGAGGTCTTTGGTTTTCAGTCAACATAATCATAATCGTCAAATAAATAAATAACGTCACTTATAATAATAGGATTCCTGGGTCAAACAATGACCATTGGGCAATAAATTAATGGTTTTTAACAAGTTTCAATGCAGATCGATATAAAAAGAGTGTAAAGGCAAAATAGAAATGAACCAATATATTAACATGAATTTTTAATACCCATGAATACCAGTTCCTTATTACAGTAACAATGAAAGAACTATACTAAAAAATTATTAGTAATCACAAAAAAAGACATACCGAATTGTTCTTATTTTCTTATTTTCATGACTAATAAAACTACATTAAGAGACTGTAAATACGAAACTCCTTAGCTATTAATTATTATGATGTGTAAATTCGATTACTGGTAATACATGTTAAACCTGTCTGTGCCTATGAAATTAGTTTTTATTATTTTTATAATTTTAATTATATCTTGTACAACTAAAACTAAAGTACAAATAAAAAAACTAGAAATGGGTATAAAAGACGCAAAAATTAGTCCTCAGTGTTGGTAAATAAACTGCATTAACTCGAAGTTCCCTCCAATACTTCAAATGACTTTCTGGCATAATGGAAGATAAGTTTATGGGAATAGAGAGTTTTTTGTCTTCAATAATACCTCTCACCGGTCTTTGCCGTTTTGGAAAAGATACTCCTTTTTGGTTTGTTTGTTTTTTAAAAAAATTTAGCAGGATTCTTGTCTGTCAGGAAGCTTGTTTAAGTCAAAGTGCGGTCTCCTCTTTTTGCTCGAATTTGAACTATATCCTTCAAATAAACCCGACGCTGCTGCTTATTAATTTTATAAACAGAAGAACTGTCTTCCCATTTATAAAAGTTTTGAACAGTTATCACTTTTACCTTCTTTAAATTTGCGTTTTAAACTACTGTGATAAAGTCTTGAAAATCATATAATTTTGGCATTCTTTTCATAGATAGTTCCATTTAGATTGTTTGTTTTTGGTAACACTTAATGGAATATCGTTATCTGATGAAAGCGTTCACTATCGGCGTTGAAATCGGGATCTTTAACCAAGTCATCCGAATCATAATCGTTGACAAGCGCTAAATCCGGTTGTTTATTGGAATCACTAGTGTCATTCAAATGCAAATCATTTTCAGAAAAATTACACTGACTAAAAGACGTTGGACGTTCTTCAAGAAGTAGATGAATACTATCATCAGCCAAATTAGACAGTATAATCGAAATATTGTGATCGTTCAAATATGTATCATCAAATGAAGAACGACGTGTAGAAATATCAGAATCTGCAAACATTGAATCTAAGCCTTCAATAGTACGAAGATGTTCATGAAATGATGTTGAGGTAACGTTAAAATTGAGTGGTTGCAATTCAGTATACGCCAATATGTCAGATTTTTACAATCCTAATTCACATCATTGGGAGTGGTTTTTATATCATTAATCATATTTACTCAAATATTTGATTGGTTCTACTGCTCCCAATCATATTACGTAAAGCAACACAGTTTATTACTTTTTTTTGAGTTTTTACGACATCGACCGGACAGACCTCCCTTGGCTCCGACATCTAAAACACGGACATCAGGCCAGCAGTTTCACTACAACCACTCATTACATATTAATACTATTATTAATGAATAGACTGTCCCAATCTATAATTTCAAGATACTCAAAATATCCGCCGAAAGAAAAACTACCATTAAGCGATATTCCAATAATAACCCTGAAACTTTGCATACTGATAATTTCAAACTATATTGAGTGGATCTTATATATCTTTATTTACTGATGGTAACAACTAACATCGATTTAGTAAACTTATTTCTTACCCAGTATATTAAAATTCATTTTTATTTAACTAAAACTTTCAATAAAAATTCGTAAACACTAACTGAATAATAATACTAATATTACACGTATTCGCCACTCTGTCGTGTAAATCGGTAAATGGTGAATAACTTAACGTGGTATCTCTAACTTTTTTTGGACTTACCACTGTATAGACAAATAATGGTGGATATCACTTTTAAACTTCATTGTTTTAAGGTTTTATGTACATAAGATTATTTTTTCAGTGCAAATATTTCTTTTCCAGATGTTTTTTCCACTTCTAAGCTAGAAAAAAAGAATGTAAAATATACTTCTAAACATGCCTATGAATGTATCTCTATTTCGTGAGAAAGTTAAGCTAAGCACGGCAGAGTAATGTAATTGTCATGGAACTAATGTTTCACAAGAAATTTTCTTAAGGTTACACCTAATGAAATACTGTTGTAATAAATTGGTTTTAATGAAATATGCCACAGATATGAGGGTATTGTATTATCTGTAAACTTTTGATAAATATCAAAATTTAATTATTTTTACCATTGTTTCAGGGAATAAGATATGGTGACTTTTCGTGGTTGAAAATCCAAGTTAGGGGAATAAAATCGAATTATTGTAAAGAAACCAAAAAGTTTTCCAAGGTTAAAAGCTTTTTTCGTGGGTATCGTTAAAACTATTATAGAGACGAATACGTTTCTTATCAAACGGTATTATAATATTACACTATTCGCAATCCCTAAGCAAAAACTCTCCCCTCGACCTACCTAAATGGCTTTTTATACCAATTAAACAAGCCCTTACAACTGTTAAGCCACTTCCTTTGTGTATTTATTCAAAGATAACCACCCTGGCAGTTACTTTAACAGTAAAACAAATTAATAAAGGGAAAACTCGGCGACAGCTCTTAAAGTGGCTTCCTTTAATCTCATTAAAATAACACTCACATACATAAATTTGCACATATTTCGGGTAGAAAGGGCCAACAAAAAATAACCGGGTAAAGTGAACGAAAACATTCCCTCATCCGCTAATACTCATTTACTATGAGCAAAAGCCACATGCATCGTTTTAGCACGGTTTATATGGAGTATTATTGTTGATTATTTATGCCATATTGAGTAAGCCAATAAAAATAATTGTATTTATGGCCTCTATATATCCAATTATGTCGTTGTCGCAACGGAAATCCCCTGTCATGCTCTATTTTCACCTTATTTGTGTTATTTTGTTTTTATTTATTCATTATTTACAACAGTGGTCGATAAACGTATTTGTAGAACAGGGAAATAACAAAAATACATTAAAATAAACTTCCCGTCACACATCGAAAAAGGCTCAAATTCAGATACTAATAACGTTTGGCAGACAGATTGGATTTCAGAAATTCTATTTCAGAATATGGATGCATCCTCTTTTTCTTTTTTTCTAGTATACGTTTTTAACCAATGAGTTCAGAATTAATTAGACAAATAATTCCCTATTCATTATAATTGTTTTGTTCAGCTGTAACTTGAGAAATCGTACTATTAACGAAAGATGAAACTAATTCTTTGTTAATTATTAGGGAACTCAGTACCAGTGACGTGTATGTTTGATAGGGTGTTAAAATTAGATTTTTGTCTGATTTATACATATTGATTTCTGTTCTGTTTAACTTTAAAATAATATTACCGACCCTATTTTAAGAAATAAATAAAATAGTGTACTGCATAACTTTACTTGCCATCGAAAAACAAAACAGGTAATAGTTACAATAATCTTTATTTTCTCAGTAACAATATACATGAATATCTTAAAACAGTACTAATTAATAAAGCCTTTATCCTAGGGATAATGACTAAACTCTGTACAATTTCCGTAAAAGCCCGTAAATCCAGGGACCGGCTCCCTATCGTAACGTTTTTCCTGTAGGAAAAGATAATAACATGCGTGCGCATCGACCAGCGAGACCGTAGTCCTTAATTGAGATGCAGTTTGTCAACAAACGTTGTAATGTGTAGATATGTAGCTGGCACGGGGATAAAAATAAATAGTAACAACTATTGGAAATATCATGGACGCGAAAAATCAGTACGTGTAGATTTGTGTTGACAAAGCCATGAATTTAAAGCAACATATTATCATTAATGTTAATATGCGTATTTTAAGTTCTAATCAGAGTACACCACCACTGTTAATCTGTAGTAAACGGATGTTGCGCCAACAGTTGAGGAAATAGTGGTAAAGGCTTTGTGTAATATTGGTATTAAAAGTGACAATATTTTACTGCTTGTTTCAGACGCAGCGGCATATACACGATGTTCCAGGATATATATGACAATGGACAAATAATTTTCGAATTTTGGAATGACACGAGAATGACTTCGGGAATCCTTCCTGCTTGGTGTAAAACTTTAATATATCAAAAATGAGTTGAATTGGTGTTGTATTGGTTTTATAAATGAAATTATAAGAATCGTCACTAATAAATTACCTTTATTTTTCAATACATGAAAAATCACATTAAAAAAGTTGTTAATAATGCAATTTGTGCCTAGTTGCCAAATTTTAGAAATATGTTGTAACTGTCGCATTTTTCACTAGTAGTCAGTTTTTTGTTGAAAGTAAGCTAACATGTTAAGAACAAAAGTTATTCATAATACTAATGTATTTTCGGAAATCTGGATAGAACTTCGTATTTATTTGTCCAGTACATAAGGAAGGAAATAAAGCTAACGTTAAAAATTTTAGGCCTATTGCTATACTGTCGGTATAGTCAGAAGCTATATGAATCTATTATATACAATGTTATCAACGATCAGTTTGACTAACACGGTTTTATGAGACATAGGTCAACCACTAGTAACCTAATTATTATTACTCAGTATATATCACAAGTAATACATGATGCGTTTGATATGGTATCACATAATCTTGTAAACTTAAAAAATGAATTCGGATTTCACGAAAAGCTGATAGAACTCCTTATTTCTCGTATTTACAAAATAGAAAACGGTATGTGTTTGTGAATGGAGATGTTCATTTTATCGCCTTGTCTGGGTTTCCTCAGGGTTCCAACCTTGGGCCACTGGTATTTCTCATATTTGTAAATAGTTTAATAGGAATAATTGAATCTTCCAAATATTTATTATTAGCTGATGACTTAAAAATTACGTAAAAGTTGAAAGTAATATAGATTGAATCATGCTCCAAAATGGCTTAGATAAAATATATCAATGGACACTTCAAAATAAATCGTATTTTAATGTGGACAAATATTTTATTATGTCCTATATTAGAAGAAAAATCCGATTGTATATGATTGCATAATAAATGACGTAAATCTGGCCAGAGTTGAAACTATGAATGATCTAGGTATAACTTTTGATACCCGCCTTATATTTATTAGTCATATTTACTTCGTGATAAATAGGGCTATTAAAATGTATGTCTTCATAATACGTAATACCAAAATGTTTACCACTACAAGTGCTGCTATAGAATTTATATATATATATATATATATATATATATATATATATATATATATATATATATATATATATATATATATATATATATATATATATATATATATATATATATATATAAACAGTGAAGGAATTTGACGCGGGTTTAATTACATTACAGTAATAAACAATATGAGTTAACAGGTACGCCCGCACATAAAGAAAACAAATTGCACGGTGGAAAATGCAAAAATTGCAAATGGCAGAAAGATGCAAACCGTGGACACGTGTTTCTGACTAATTGGTCTTCATCAGCACGGTGTAGCTGAGTTAAAAAGATGGACAAAACTCAAAAAAGACACTAAAGGAATACCACTGACAGGGAGCCAGTCGCACCTTTGTGGCTTCCACTTGGATGGCTCCGGTATGGGAGCATCGTCCAAGCATCGCACACGCGGGCAACTATAGCAACCTGCGTGGGATTCAGGACCCAGGAAAAGAATTATGAACAGTGAAGGAATTTGACGCGGGTTTAATTACATTACAGTAATAAACAATATGAGTTAACGGGTACGCCCGCATAAAAACAAATTGCACGGTGGAAAATGCAAAAATTGCAAATGGCAGAAAGATGCAAACCGTGGACACGTGTTTCTGACTAATTGGTCTTCATCAGCACGGTGTAGCTGAGTTAAAAAGATGGACAAAACTCAAAAAAGACACTAAAGGAATACCACTGACAGGGAGCCAGTCGCACCTTTGTGGCTTCCACTTGGATGGCTCCGGTATGGGAGCATCGTCCAAGCATCGCACACGCGGGCAACTATAGCAACCTGCGTGGGATTCAGGACCCAGGAAAAGAATTATGAACAGTGAAGGAATTTGACGCCATATATATATATATATATATATATATATATATATATATATATATATATTGGCGCCATTTTGAAAATATTTTATTTAGACTTGCAGCAGTCGATTATGGCCGGCAACCAATTTTCATATTAATACGATTTCGGGAAGTCAACAATTTTCTACCGAATGAGCCACTTGATTGTAATATGCATATCAAGAAGGAAAATGGGAAATTTAGGTGACAAATGAAATTAAAATGGTAAACAGAAAATCTCGTTGGTTTTTAAAATAGCTTTCGTCAATACGCTCCTAACTCTTTCTTTGACTGCTGAATGTTTCAATTTAGAAGTTTTATGGTGATTCCTGATATTAAAATATGTTTCCAATATTAATTTTTTAATTGCATTAAATGACTGTGATGTATCGTTATGCAAAAAACAACTCAGGAGGAATTAAACTGATACAAATTAGTTTCATTATATCGAGCAAAATATTTTAACTCTTAAAATAATATCTAAACTTTGAGCGTGGAATATTTTTGTTTCAAAATATTCATCTGGATATTTTCTTGCGACCGTTGATTGGTCCTCAGCAAAAGTTTGATTTTTTTCGTGAAATTCTTTTCCTAAAAAAGACAATTTCAGTGTTATTATGTTGTTTAATTTTTAGAGAAATTTGTAAAACATTTGCAATAATTGAAATAAAAACTAAAGTAAAGCTTAATAATTTATTAAGTTTGATGCTCACCTTCCAACTAATTAAATACACATTTTTTTTATGACAAAATGATAACTTACCAAACTTATCTATTTTGCTTAAACGAACTTAGTAACTGCTAAGTCATTAAAATAAATTCGATCACTGGGTGTTGTTGAGAAATGATATGACGTGAAGGTGATCTGATAATATAATAGTATCTTTAGGAATATTTTCCTTTTTCAAATATCTCAAAATATTCGGGTCCTTAAGAAACAAGCAATGGGTGGTATAAATAAAAGGGAGTTTTTTGCTATTTCTTTTTGCTTTAACTTTTTCTGCATAATATTTTACTCCATCTGGTAGTACCTACATCACTTTATATAGAAAATTCTTTACTGCGAAGTGGATACTTCATTATATGAAGTAGCTTCAGTCTGATCGCTAAAAGAAGGCCGGCGGAATGAATGTGCTTTCTGCATTCCATTCTCCATAAAGCGCAAATGAAATAAATGAATTAGTGCATGGCAAATTTTTGTGTTCGTTTGCATGCACACCTACCATTGGGAGATATAATATACTTCTAGTATATGGTTTTGCAGAAGCTAGCGACTTCTCGGTAATACTTTCCCTTGCGGCGTGGGCCTTCTTTCTATTCCTCGAAATGTATAGCATTCACTTCGATGACCGGGGTCACTGCTCTCAAGTTGAGATAAATTTAAAGTTGATAATAATGATTCGACCTGCGGGATTAATCAATTTTATACCGGATTCTCAGGAAACCAGGTACCCCCTCCCCAATTTTTTCCTTATTTTTCAAGATAAAAATTTGGAATTAGGGTACATGATATTTTGCATATAAATACATTTTTTGACGTAACCAGACCCAAAAATATACTGCCAGTTTAACCGGAAGTACTAGTAATTATTATTATTTTCTATTTTAAATAGCTCCCCTGTATATTTTATAATCTTATTGGATAGATGTTTAAATTACCTTTAGTATGGTTTTTCAAAAGCAAAATCTAACCAGAAATGACCTTGAAAAATAGAATTGTATGTGATTACTAAGTGGTCAAGAAAACCTGTAACAAAAAAAAACTAAACGAGTGGCAACAAAAGTGATATGATTTGTTTAACTCATTATCGTAATTTCTACTTAAATTATAAATTTTTCTGCTGCTTTTTAATTTTCAAGAATGCCACATGCAATACAATGCAAGTATGCGAGGTGAAGCTGACATGATACAACTTTGCACACGTCGATGAAAACAGTGCAGTTTTTGTTAAAATTGAGCAGGATCTACTAGCCAAAGTAGGTACCTCATCTTGAGGAAACATGCAATAGTTTTCCTAAGAAGGTAGCGGTATCTGTTTGGAATTTAGTACATTGTTAAGGGTTGGAGTAAATATTTCGCAGCAAATGCTAAAATTTGAAGTATTAGCAAATACTTCATTTGTTCCGTGCCCATTCATGAAGTATTAGCAAATACAAACCACCCAATGTTATACTTTAAATGTATGTCTGTTCCCTTTGCAATTCAAGTTGGTTTTTATTTGACGATATTACACCATTTCAGAATAAAAAAAGTTTTCTATAATTTCAATATCATTGCATTGAACATTTTTAATTTCAAATTTGGCTTTTATCTACAACTTTTATGTTACGCCTATGGTAATCTTCCCTATTTGTACAAAGATTTATTAACACCACTTTTAAAGTGAGATTTACATATAATACGGTATTTTCCTATTGTTCATTTTCACTAAAATTTAAAATCCATCTATAAATAACTGATAATTACGATAAATACAACGTTTAACTGAAGAAAGACACAAAGAAACAATGATAACTGACAGTTGTACACCCTTACAGAGAACAGACTACGCGCGCACGTTATCACATATTTCTAGCCAATAGCAGGCTGAATTCCCAACATTTACATCTGAAGGAACTCATTACTAAAGCTGTCCGAGGTCACCTGGCCGCCAGAGCCGTCATATGACTCATATGTTTACATCATATCATAATACTTGAATAAGTATATTAAATGGAAATAAATTTTAACAATAATGTTAACATTTTATAAAAATATTTGTATAAAACTCACCCTTTTAAAAGATTTTTGAGTGGTTTAGAGGTTGTTCGTTATCACAAAGTGGGGGAAGATCTATAGTATAATAGCATCAGTGTATGTTTCTACGGCTGTCTCTGTCAGCGATGTTCGCTTTGGTGAAAAAATATGTTTGTATTTTGAAAATGACCGTTCGAATCTACGGATGTAATACAGGCATAATGTAAAACAATCTAGAACGCACTTAACGAAGTTGTAGATGCAACATCACAAATTTGTCTTAATTTGCTAAATCAGGATCTCTTCTGTAATACACTCTCGAATTTTTCACTAACGCGATTATTTTTTGCGTCATTTATAGCCTGTAGCTGTGTTTTTACGTCGTCCACTATTTGCAGCGATTCCACTAACGACAACGAACTATTTTGCAATTTTTCTATTGCGTTCGTGTAGTCCCCTATAATTGTTATTAATACTTTTTAAATCTGTTTCAAGGGAAACGCCTTGAAGTTGCTCTGTGGCTTTCCCTAATAGCTGCAGCCTCGTTAGGGTTGAACTGTAGTATCACAGCTTTTATTTGTTGAAAATATTCAGCATAATAAAAAGCCGTGGAAATGTTGGTTTAATATTTAAAATAGAATTTTTTCAATCTATCGTCTCGTCAATACATAACCAGAGCCGTGTATTTTTTTATCCACATTTAATCCCTATTTACAATGTCCTCACGAACAGCTGGAATATATCTACATAACGATGTACGACTTGGTAAGTTCACCCTGGGGATTGTATTTATTCCAAAACTCCCGAAATGGTTGTTTATCCAGTATGTGTAGCGGAATATTACACGCTATTAACATTAACAATAAATCAAACATAAACTGAGTTGTCAAAGGCATGCCATTTTTTTATTTTGATGTTGCACGGTATTGATATGACGACGACAATCTGTGTTGTGCCCGCACATTAAGTCTTGATTGCCAAACTTTACAAATTATTTTGCATAAATTTATTCACTGTCTCCGCGTACGGTCGTTTTTTACCCTTTGGCGCATTTGACATTATGTATAATTTATAGGTACAACTCACGCATTAACCTTTCAAATAAAACTGCAGCGTAAATCACTTCTAAATCCGCGTGTGTGACGACAGCGCAAGACCGTGGCTGTACTCAAGGCACATCGGACATCTCCTCTCATTACTTAATAAACCAAAACAATGCTCTTCTATCCATTCTGATGTCACTGTTTTTAATCTTCTCTGTGCATACAGAGCATTTCATGTGAGCGTTTTTTTTTATTAAAATTATAAAATTTATGCGGGAATAACAGAACACACAGTAATCATCCATTACCATATGTGTGCCCAAACTTATGTGCCCAAACTTTCAACAGTGTACCTGATTTTGAATTTCGTGGATATCTATCTCGGTTTTGAAGATATTATTTCTTCAATGATACAACAAATAAACAAGCGTTGTATCAAAAAAGTATTTAATAAACAAACGAAACGGAACAATAACAATTATTTTAGTAGCGTGTAGGACCACCTCTGGTCATTGTTATTGCCTAGCGTATATTGGGTATACTTCTCACTGTGTTGTCGATGATGTGGAAGACGTTGCCCTTCTGCTACTAGCAACAGCTGATTGCTCTAATGTTTGTGACTAAACCGGACGATCTAGAATATCAGAGCATCCCAGATATGTTCAGTGGGATTAAGGTGTAGTGAACGGGCAGGTAAGATGCTTCTATAGCATTCCATAAATGGTTGAACTATTTTTACCTGAATGGATTACCGCCTTGCAGTAACTGATTCATCCGATAAAATTACGAGGTGTGTATTGTGATTTAAAAAAGAAATCCGCTTTATTAAGCGGTTAACAAACGTAATTAATATGTGACTTCCGTGTCTAACTGCTATGGACAAAGATACCTAGAAACTTAGGTGTTTTAATTAAAGGTACTACCAGAAGTTAATGTTCCAAAGTTAAAATTTATAAAAACTTGTTTTGTGGTGGTTTTAAAATGAGTTTATTTCAAGTGTATATATGAATTTTGTGGTAAAGTTTTCCTGTGTAACAGCTAATACCGAAATCGTAGTGTAGTCTGCATGTGTCGTAGTAATAACGCGTTGAATGCAATTTGGTAAACCGTTAACACACATAAAAACTATAAAGGACCTAAAATTGACCTTTGAGGAACACCCAGATTTACATCGTAAATATCAGACTGACATTGTAATTTCCACTAGCTTTCGATTAACCATGAAGGAATTAATGTCCTTGAGAATGTATTTTCCATTTCACGGAATTGAAAACAAATATGCGGATGATTTCCATTGATTTGTTTGTTTGGATTAATTTTGCTTCCGAAAAATTCTAACTTCTTGGCCAGAAATCGAACCCAGAACCCCGAGATGAGAGAAAAGGTTCTTACTTCTCGACCACAGAATCCGTATCCATCATATAACAATAAGGGATAATCCAAAACTAGGATTACCAGTATTATAATCGAATATTCTGAGGATATTTTATTTTCTCTAATCCTGTTACAAATGGATTACGAATATGGATCGTAAAATAATTGTAAAAATGGAGATTACGAAAACGACTTAATATACGAAGAGTTGAAAATATAATATAAAACATGTCATAAGCAGATACCATAAGAGCTACGTCGTGTGTCATATATTTTAAAATAATTGGTTAATATATTCATAAGGGACGAAACCGTGGTTTCAAAATCAGTTTACCAGATGTAAAAAAAACGGTTTTCGTTGGTGCTAATTATTCTTATCTTACTGGACTATCACCAGCCTGAAATTATTCATATAATATTATAATATAGCCAATATATCCCAGCCAGTTTCATTTACAAATTTTATGCAAGAAGGGTGGTAATAGTGGTCTGGCTAGGCGCTAGACCCATACATCAACCGCGCATATCCATATTTCCTAGAATGTATGAATATATCTTTTGGTCATTATGCATGCGGGCCTGAATACGAAATAGTGTGGTCAGTTAAGAGATAAGCCCTTTTAGCTGGCTGAAAGTATACTGGAAAACATTGACTGCCTCTGATATGTCCAAACTTAGTTTTAATGTATGAATTTACCATAAGAAACGCATTTGACATTGCTTGGGGATGTTCTTTTTATTTATTTATTTTTATAAAGCGTTTGACTCGTTTGTAGAAAAGGGCGATGAACCGAGTTTAGACAATCCGATGTACCAAAACAAAATCAAAAACCTAGATATTTATAATATTTAATTACAAATATTTACCTTATCTTGCCAAAACTTAAAATCGACAAAAATAGCGCCACACCGGCTAGATTGTTACAATTACAATTTTCTAAAATTGTTTGTTTACATTTTTCGAAATAGTGGATATAGTTTGAGAAAAAAGAAAAAAAAAGAAAAAGAAAAAAAAGAGGAAAAAGGGGGAAAAGTAAAGAAAGGTTATAAAATGGAAAAGGGGGAAAAGGATAGAGGAAAGGGAAGAGGTTGAGAGTAGTTAGTAGTTAAAAATAAAGATTTTTGAATTAGTTGGAAAACTGTTTAAAAAAAAATTTTTTTGACAAGAAGAAGAAAAAGGGTGAAAAAAATTGACACTAATAATATTATTTTAAATGACCATAGATTTTAAAATATTTTAACATTAAATGAGCTGCAAAAGAAAAGAAATAGGTTACGTATTTTTTGAAAAATTTTTTTGTTTTCATATTTTTTAGTATTTTCTTATTGAGAATGTTTTGTAAATTTTTTAAATATTGTTACATTTTGTATAATCGAGTGATATAATATTTTTTGGAAATTTTTGATGTTTTCATAGCGATATTCACTATTAATTTTATGTTACATAGATTCAAAATTGCACCGATATCGTAGCTCTGGAAGTAGATTTTAAAATCAATTTAGTCGAATGAGATGATGTGACAAAATTTGCAAGATGTGTTTATTCTTAATTTTTTTTTTGTAACTAATGCCTAATGTAAGTACGTCAGATTGAGTAAACTCAGTGCTGCAGTTACACGTGACGGAGTAATGAAAACCCAGCTTAATTCGTTTGACCTTTTTAAAACAAGACAAACGTTATTACGATCTTAAATTGTAGTATAAGGTCGAATATACTGAATCGGTCCCGAAAGGTCTTACAAATACTTCTTGATGTTTGAAAAACAATACAGTTAGGCAAAAAGACTACAAAAATTCTTACAATGCAATAAGTATGAAATGTCTAAAGTTCAAAAGTACTAAGATTATCTAATTACTAATATGTTTATGGATGCAATAGAATTTAATAAAAAAAATGAATGTGTAACGAAGTGATTGATTTTTTCATTACTAGTTTTCTATTGTAATCAGACCTAAATGGGTTTTTCCTTCGTTTTGGTACACTCTGTATACGGATAACTTGAAACTTGTGTTAATATTTCTTTTAAAACCGTTTTGAACCAAAGTTAAATTTATTTTGCAATTTCAGTATTTGAAATAACATTTTTTTCTCTAATATAATTGTTTCAAACCGGTTTCTTTTCAGGGTAATCTTAGTTTGTTTATTATTCTAATGATGAATCTTTTATTGTGTTTGTACTCAATCAAGTAAGAGGAAAGTAGTTTAATTTAATTTAGTTTGGTTTTAAAGCAAATTGAAATCATTTATTCATGGTAAAGAAATATGTTTCTATTCTATTTCTTTAATAATTTATCGAATAAGTTATTAATTGATTTACTTTAAATGTTAGTACCTGGCCATTTTAAATTATTTCTTTTCTGAAATATAATTTGAAAATTATGAGAACGCGATTCCCAGCCGTAGTATAATTTATAAACATTTGTTTATATGAATTAATGCAGGAAATTTATTTAAATATGATGCACCGAGATTAGCTGTAATAACGTTTGCCACGGACAGCAGTCGGACACAGATCCCGCCATTTTTTGGTAGGCGTTTTCATATAAATTGAATGACACCACGTGAAAGAATCACTTGTCTGCGAGTTCTTTGACTTATCTTCGACTTGATTTCTTCTCCAGTGACCGTTCCAGTAAGCAGCTCTCAGCTCCCGATCTCCAGTGCACTCCGCAATTCGATAGTGGTAAGAATTACTTTGGCCGTTTTACTGGTTTTATTTGTATTTCCATCATTTACGGTTGTGTCCGAATTTATCGTTTATATCCGATTGTACTGCTGTATTATTTTGTCCAAGGTACCTGTTGTCCGAATAAACCAGAGATATTTAGGAAAATTCGCGAATCATTGATAAAAGTAGGATTATCTATTTAACCGCTAGCATCGAGAATCCGCGGTTATCATTATTTGTTGTAGATGACGTAAAAGTAGAACTCTAAGGCCTCGTGTGTGGATACAGTTCTGTCTCAGTCATAGTTTAACTACCAGGAAGGTTCTAAGACCTTGTCTGTGGATAGAACTTCACTAAGTGAACGCGAAGTGACATAAGTGAGATTTTAAGGCGTCGTATGTGGATAGAATCTCATGCCGTGTCCCAGGAAGTCATGTATTAACCGATCCATCCGTCAGCCGTGCTCACTAAATTTAAATTGTAACGTGTTAACGTTCATGCATCCACGCATATCTTTGGTCTAGTTAGTTTACAAATACGAATTAGTAAGCTAAACTACAGTGCTATAGAGTTAAAAAAGCAACGGTAATAATCAGTTGTCATTGTTTGTTGTAGCCGACGTAAAGATAGAACTCTAAGGCCTCGTATGTGGATAGTGTTTCGTCTCAGTCATAATTTCAATGCCAGTAAGGTTCTAAGACCTCGTCTATGGATAAGACGTTACTAAGTAAACGCGAAGCGGCGTAAGTGAGGTTTTACCGCCTTGTATGTGGATAGAATAGCACGAAGTTCCCCGTGATGCAATGTATTAGCTGTTTCGTCCGACACACGTAGTCAACAAACCCTAATCAGGGATATTAGGAGCTAATCTTAAAATATAGCACGCTCGCGAATATACAGTCAAATATACCGCCTGTCCCTGGACTGACCTCCTGCACTTATGTCTTGCTAGTACTCCGTAACCACTTACCACTAAATATATTACTACACCGACTGCTTACCGAAATACCGCTTCATTAACCGCTTGCTGTAGCTAATAGTAGTAGTCGTTGCCGTACCCTTGCTTTAGTTTGAATCACCGCTTGCTTGCTTTTGTAGATGCTTGTAGTAAACATTTGGGAGTATTACCGCGGTAGTAGCAGCTTCCATAACTTAGTTGTACTTGATATAACCGATCACCGTTCTTGCATTTTCATAAAATCTTGTTTGGTTCCTTGGTTGTTTACTCGTCATATAGGTTAATATTTACATTGTATTACAACATAACTGTTGTGTATATTTTTATTTTTTTATGTGGAAGCAGTCTTAAATAAATACAGTAAATGAAGTTTGAACTTCGGCCTTTTATTTAAAACAAAGATATAAGTAATAAATCTGTTTGTACACCGAGAATCATTTTCGGCAGGTAAGTTGAAGTTGTACATTGCTACGTAACCGACAACCACGCACATAGACCATCTGGACATTCAGTTTCTTCACTGAGTTATCCTAGCCCTTATCATACCGCTGATGGCATAAAGTGGTGTTCCTACACTTTAAAACAGGAAGTGGCGCTCGAAACCGTACCGTAATAAAAAGTTCAAAGTACCGCCACTGTAATGAAGGGTGCCAAAGTGACACGAAACAATAAGTACCATTTTGCATACATCACAAATGATGGCAGAAAATAGGAAAGAGAACTAAGCAATAGAATAAATATCTATAAAACCACTAGGGTAGCTGTAAAGTAAAATATATTTAATTATAAACTATAAAATACGCAGTATAACAAAATAATGCAAATGATGTATAATAAAAGAATGGCAAATGATCTTTCAAATAAAAATTTTAAGGCACTTAAAATATAACAGCGCAGGCAGCTTCAGGTCCCAAAGTATTGTGCTCGAGCTGGCTTAACAAAAAACAACTACAGTGAAGTACATCAACCTTCACTAGGTTTTCGTCGTGATTGTTTCCAATAAGTGAGTACCCTACAAAACTTTTCAAGACAATAGTTTTATATGTGTTCAATACTAGGGACAAGCAGTATAATATAATCTCCAAAAATCAACTACCATTAACTCGCCAAATTTCCAAAATCCAGTATCCAAATTTCAATCCAAAATGAGGTGTAAGGTTTTTTATACTGTACAAAAAAACTTTACCAAAAAACTGTAGGTATCAAAACGTAAGTTCCAAAACGTACCCGTGGCAAATCTGGACGTTTAGTTTGCCAATAAATCCAATTTACTAATCAATCAATTATACTTCTTACTTCTATACAGTGCGTCCATAAAGTAACGCATAAATTCATTACTAGGTAAATAAACAATCGAAACACGTCGATTTTTGATTTTAATTTACTGTTTTTTCAAATAATAATTTAATATACAGGGTGACCTACCTTCGAGTAATAACGTATTCACCGTTTCTTTTAAAATGGAACACCCCACTTTTTCCCCAATTTCCGAATGTCCCTTGCTGAGCTGATTCCAAAAATGTATCACACGTTGCTTCAAATTGGTAGAGGGTGGGCAACAATACAAAAAGATGTTTATAAAAATTTAATTAGAAAGTTATACGTTACTGTATTTTTACAAAAGACAATTTACAACAAATGTTCAAATTGTTCTCTATTGACCGCTAGACAATGACCAACAAAAAATACGACCAACGTTGTAACCACCAACTCAACAACGTTAAAATTACTAGATATTTGGAATTTGGACTAATATTCTTGTAGTGACTTTTAGGATGTAATAACGTGTTACTAGACTATGGCGACTATTTGTAAATGCCATTATTTAAATATGCTAAGGCACTTGTCTACTTGTGAGAGAAAAGTAACTTCAAAATGCCATTCCTTTCCATTTCAACCATACGATTATTGAAGAATAGTAAGTAATATTGGAATGTTGTTAATTAAATAGAACAAACGTCCGCTGCAGGTGATATCGTAGGTACACGGGACCCTCCTTGTATTCCCCTAGTAAATTAATAAGCAGATGCCAGTGTTGGTAATTCCCTTGTCTGCTAATGCTGACATATATTAGATGTATTATGGAGTTTGCAATGTCACCATGGACTACAAGATATTTAGTCAGATTGTTGAGTGAAGTTGACCTAATGTACAGGGTGAGCCAAACTCGACATCCCAGGCCTTAGAAATGGTTAAGGATATTTAAGAAATTCAAAATATGCTGATTACGTACTTAGCTATTCCATTATTTTTTATTAAAATGAAAGATTTTTCAAAACTTGCTGGATACTGCGACTCATTTATCAATTTTGTTTCACAAATACCATTTCTTTCTTTATTCTGTTTGAAAAATTATATTCTTGCGAGCAAATAATGTTAATAAAATTTTTTCCCATCCTCAGTCGTTTGGTACAATGAATGCTTAGAATTTTTGTCAGAACATGAAGTGAAAACATAAGTATAAAATAATCATAAAAGCTTGCCAAAAATTAGTTTTACTCAAGACTCAGAACAATAAAAGTGGATAAATTTATAACAAGTATGGCAACCATTTTCATCAAACAATAATTGCAGGCTTGTTTGGACTTCATTAGTTGTAACTTTTTTAATGTATCACCGTATCTTATTAAATCGCATGCCTGTTGGATATGTGTCTTTAGTTCCTTAAGATCTGTGGACTTGCGTTGATATACCAGATTATTATTATTATTAATATTATATATGGCAAACTAGCTCCAGATGAGACCATCTGTTATCTGCAGAGCGTGGCATACCTAGAAACAGGTAGATATTCCAGAAGAAATGGACAGGGCGGTATAAGAAAAACTACTCATCTGTCAATTCTTGTCTACGTCGTCGAACTTCTATTGCTTGTAAGCTACAAAATCTACTCCGAAATGCCACCGGTGTGACAATTTCAGATCAGATAGTTAGAAGAAGACTGAAAGAAGCCAATCTGACTTCTCGCAAGTTCCCCGCTTTAGCAGGGATGACAAACGTAACCTTTAAAACTTTTCTTGGGAGCATATTCAATGGCAACATCGACACTGGAGGTCTGTGCTTTTACGGACAAGTCGCGGTTTACTGTAACTCATTGTGATAGTAGTGTACGAGTGTACAGACATTCTGGAGAGCGATACAATGCCCAGTGTATACAGGAAGTGGACAAATTTCGAAATGAATTGGTCATGGTTTGGGGCGGCATCTGTCTAAACGGTCGCACCGACTTGGTTGTCGTTCGCCAATGTCTCAACTCACAAATTTACGTTGAGACAATTCTTCAAGAGCATGTTGTACCATTTGCGAAAAATTTCGGCGATGGATTTATCCTACAACAGGATAATAATTGTAGAATTCATACATCAAATTTAACAAGGCGTTTTCTTGCCATGAGTTCAGACATAAGTCGCATCAAATACGTTTGGGATTTACTCGACAGGCGTATTGAAAAGTGTCCTGCTGCACTTCGGACTCTTCAAGAGTTGGCTGAAGTCTTCTGGAGGAATGGAGAAATTTCTCACAATACATGTTAAGACATCTTATTCACAGTATGTTTTGATGATGCCACGCTATAAATGACGATAATGGAAGGCAGTAGCTCTACTAAGTCTCTGACTGTAACAGAATTTCCGTTGGATTTTAAGTGAAATAACATTTTTATTTTGGTAGTCTTATCAATTGTTTGGTGCAGCTTAAGAAAACCGTTCAAATAGAGCATATTTTTTGTTGTGTGTATCTTGTTAAGTAATGTTGAAAGAACAATATACCGAAGTTGACACTGCGTCTGTACTGCACTGAAAAATTGTTCCCTTAAATGTGTTGATCAGTGTGTATTGAACAGCTGTTTATAAAAAAAATATTTCATAATACGTATTATTGTGATTTTCTTTTACGGTACAGTGTAGTAAGTACTTAAATATAAAGTATTTGCCTTCAAAATTTCAGTCACTTCCGCCTCATTAGTGACCAGATAGAACATATTTTTGATGCCTCTAGAGTTTCGACCAATACGACATATTTTTTTCTAAGAAACCAGTAATAAAAAAGTGTTCCATGTGTTGTATACTTTTTGGCGGACACTATACCGAATGTAAAGGAAACCTGGTTAACCCCCTCTATTTTCATTGTTTATATAAAGTAAATTAACAGTTTCAATTTTTATGCAGTTTCGGTTTCGCCGGAAATTACCCCAACTCTTATTTTAATTGGAATACCCTGTATAATTGTACATTTTTGGAACCTATGGTGAATTCTGACTATAACAATATATATATTTTTTTTTTTTTATTTATTTATTTTTTTAACAAAAATTTTAATTTTTGTTTTAGAGTGGTGTGATTTACAAAAGATGTTTCTGACGGGGTTTCTTACTATTACAATATATATATTTTGAATTACTGTTTTATGATAAATACTGTCTTACATAGGAGCCTTTAAAAGTGAGAAAATCGGTTTTCTCAAAAAATGCATATTTGTCAAATCTCAAAATGGTGCCACGATATTTGGAAAATACATATTTTTACGATTACAGTGATAAACTATAACTTAGCAATTCTATAAGAATTCATAGTAGAAAAATCAAAATTCTTATAAATAAGTAGGTACCTATTATAATGTAATTCACAAAACCCCATACACAAAGTAGTGTGCTGTGTAAACAAATATCTCAAATAAAGTTATTTGTTTAAAATAACTGTCAAAATAGTTATCAAGTCAATAATGGCTATACTAGGATTACAGTAAGCGTAATTTAAGTGTACTATAGTCTATTTAACGAACAGTTAGAATTGGGGTGGAGCCTATTGAATTTCCGGTAGCAAAATCCCGTTTCATACACTACAAGTAATTTTTGTTTTTTGGAGAATTAAAATAATTGAGTTAGATTAGGTGACAGGTTAAATTATTTATTATTTGTAATATAAAAAACGAATAGGTATATAACATTATAAAAAATATAAATATTATTGGAGAGTAAATCCACCACGACGGCACATTTCGTATAACTGGTAGGATTTACTTTAATACGGAGGTTTGTAGAACAAAAACATTTTTTTAGATTCAAGTAGGACTATTTATTGCCATTTATATCCATTATAATGTTCAATTGTGGACCAACAGATGGTGGCACTCTGATAGAATTGAAATAAAGTATTCTGTGACATAACCTAACGATCAGCTGTTGCAATTTAGACGTGTTTTCAATAATTTTTATAAATGGCAATATAGGTAAGTTTTGTTTTGTAAAAATATTAGTTTAACCTCTCAATATCTGTTTGTCGTGTAGAATGGCCTGGTAATATGTATTTGTGAAGGCATGTAATTATTTTTTTTGGCAAATACATGTACCCAATTAGGGAATAGTATACATAGCAGGTAGATTTATGGAAAAAACTCGACGCACAGAAGCGATCTTCCTTCTGACAGCAAGGATTCCATTTTGGAGGATGATATTGATGAGTCCAATATTTTGGTGGAAAATAATATACAGCATGAAGAGCTAGTTTGTTTACAGAAGTGATGATGAAGTACCTTTAGTAGACCTACTTCCCTAATGTGCCCTGGACAAGTAAACCATCTGAAGTCAAATGGAAGAATTCCATTACGAATACCAATGCAGAAGGTACCCAGTTTGAAGGCAATACTCTACTTCCTCTAGAAGTCCTACAGTTGACAACTCATTGTAAAATTTCAAAGTTTTTCTTTGATGACATCTATTTAAATAGTATTGTTTATCAACCAGTTTTATTCAGAACTCAGATACGGCCTAACAAGCCACTGCATTTATCGAAGGAAGAGTTAGAAAGATTTTTGGGTATGGTTGTATGGATATCAATTATAAAAGAGCCAAATGCAAGGTGATATTGGTCCCCTAATACATGAGTTGCTCAAGTTGCTGATGCCATGCCCGTAAAATGTGGGTTGCAAGATTAAAAGTAGAGAACTGTCAAAAATGTAAAGTACACCTGTATTTTTATGCGAAAAGCAATTGCTTTGTAGAATTTCATACAAATTAAATATGTATTAAAACGCAGCTTATAAGCATACTGTGCCCAATTGGGAACTTTTTTTTTTTTAATTTTTAATAAAAAGTTTTTCGTCGAATGTTTTATTATGTTTTATTTACACCTTTAAATATCATCATTAAAAAATATTTTTTTGTAATATAAAAAAAAAAAAAATTAAATCATGCAATAGAGGGTTAACAATAGTCGATTACTGCTCCTAAGAAGAACCAAAAAGAAACTTCTACATTATAAAAAAAATATAAATGGGGTAAACGTAAACAATAAAAAATGTGCATACTGCACCCTTTATGAAAATAAATATTAAATAAGTAACACTGTGTCCTAAAATCTAATAAAATATAAATAAAAGCTGTGCATGTTATACACATCATATTCAAGTGGTTCGATTACTGCTCGTAAGAAGAACCAAGAAGAAACTTATGAGAGATCAGGCTACATAATAAGAAAATATAAATGGTGAAACACAAACAATAGAAAAATTTGAATACTGCACCCTGTATGAAAATAAATACTTAACCTCGACCTCTGTTGCTAAATACTCGATCTCTATTGAGCCACCAGTAGCAATATGAATGGTTTTTTGAAATAAAAACTCTTTTTTATATTATAAATAAAATGCTATTAAAATTTTAAATACCTGCAGTATATCATCGTCCAATTTCGAATTAAGGCCTGTCAATTGTGTTACAATTATTTCTGGGATATTTATCAAATATAGTAGTAACAATGTCTTCGAATAATCCACTCAAACGCCATTAGGTATAACTGGGCCTTAGTCCGAGTCAGATTCAGACAAAGAATAGACATCCCCCACATAAATAGTCAGTTGCTCTACTACGATTTCCATTACAATGTCAATCTGCCACATTTTTCCTTTTGGTCTTGGCATTCTTCTCCCTAAGGACACTATTGCGTGACCTTTTTGCAAACCTATAGTGCCAAACACAATAATTACATTACAACATGTAGAAATAAAAATTTGGTTTACTCACTGAAAGCCAATTTATGTTATCCATGTCCTCAAAGTACTCCGTTTTAAGCGAGATAGATGTTCATCTTCATGCACCACCGCTAACATTTCATTCAGAGTTGGTGGTTCGTTCTTTTTAAAAAATTAATTAATCAAACGTCTGAGAGCACTTTTAATTCTATCATCGATGGTATCCAAAATTGTTGGTTGTCTGTGGTACGCTTTCGGTGGATGAAGTTGGTGTGTTTCTTTATATTCACGAAGAATGTTGTAAACACTTGTAGCACACACATCTAAATTAATATGCATAATAATATAAACATAAACTATAATAAACATAAACAATCCAAAAATACCTTAGTAGTAAAAATGTACTTCGATGCACTGATGAGCAACTTCATAAAATACAAAAATTAAAATTATCTGATGCCTTTGTAAGAAACTCGACGATTTCTGCCCTAGATTCATTTGGGTTGTCTCCAGTATAAGTTATAAATGTCCAAAATATGTTGTTTGTCTTCAACCGAAAAATGCCTGGATGTCCGGTTTTTCGGTGGAGAAATAGCCGCTTGAGCCATAATTGGTGTTAATCCCTGAAAGAAAGCGTGTTACAAGATATAATATAAGTATAAATAAAAATGTTTATTTGGCGCTGAAAAATCAATATTTATTAGGTAAATGTGAATAACAAATAGAATCAACGAATTGCAATAAATAACTGTAATCTCCACAAAGCACCAAAAGATATTTGACAGTCAAAAAGCTATCAAGTTAGGCTTATCTTGTGATGTGGGTTTTTAAAAATACAACCAATAGAAAAGTTCCATTCGAATTTGGCGCCCATTTATAGGGCGGGGCATAATTTTATCTGTTCATTAAACAGACTATAGTCACGACAGGTATTTTAAAAAAATCATTTTATTTGAGATAGTTATTTCTACAGCACGTGTACATCGGGTTTTGTGAATTACAGTGTAATACCTATTTATATGAAAGAATTTTGATTTTTCTACTGTGAATTCTTATGGAATTGCTAAGTTATGGTTATCACTGTAATCGTAAAAAGATGTATTTTCTAAATATCGTGAGATTTGACAAATATGCATTTTTTGAATAACCGATTTTCTCACCTTTGAAGGATCCTCTGTAAGAGAGCATTTATCATAAAACGGTAATTCAATTTTTGTAAATCACAGCGCTATAAATCAAAAATTTTAATTATCGTTAAAAAAAGAAATAAATAAAAAATCAAAGAATAAATATAGTTTAAAAAAACTAAAAAAACACGCTTTTAAAGCACATCAAACTAGAAAGTGAAAAATAATTATTAATATAAACTGAAAACAATAATGAACGAAAAATATTAGTATTATTGTGAAAAAAGCGTGGGTTGCTCGATATACGAAAAATATGGCACAAAGCGCCCCACGCTTTTTTTCACAATAATACTAGTATTTTTCGTTCATTATTGTTTTCAGTTTATATTAATAATTATTTTTCACTTTTTAGTTTGATGTGCTTTAAAAGCATGTTTTTTAGTTTTTTTAAACTATATTTATTTTTCACTTTTTTAGTTTGATGTGCTATGAAAGCGTGTTTTTTAGTTTTTTAAACTATATTTATATTGCTTATTGATGCTGATATTATAACATATTACGATCCAACAGATACTTCTGAAAAAAAAAAAAAAAAAAAAAAAAAAAAAAAAAAAAAAAAAAAAAAAAAAAAAAAAAAAAAAAAAAAAAAAAAAAAAAAAAAAAAAAAAAAAAAAAAAAAAAAAAAAAAAAAAAAAAAAAAAAAAAAAATATATTTTTTCAGCCATAGACGAGATTTGAACTCACGCCCGAGGAGTCCGTCGTTTCGCGTCGACTAAGACTTGTGCCTTAGCCCGCTCGGCCATCGAACGAACTGAGAATCACGGAATGTACTAACAGTAATAAGCCACTTGCTCTCACGCAGAGGATACGTGAGGAAAGGAAATTATTTAATTCTGGCGATCCTGATCAGGACAATGATATAAACTTATCAAATTATTGTACTGTTACCGGTTCTTCGTAAGTGTACAAAGTTTCAATTAAATCTGTCCGATTAAAGTGGGTCAAAATCGAGTCGGTTACAAACAAACAAACAAACATACAAGTGAAGCTAATAAATGCGTGTTAAAAATGTATACTGTTATATTCAGTATACATTATAGATTTCAAAAATTTAAAAATATACAGTGTGATTCATTTAAAATAAGAAAGTTGGGATAATTTCCAACGAAACCGGAAGTGCGTAAAAATTGAAAATGCTGTCTTCTAATGCAATTTAATGTGTATAACAACATAAAATGTTATCAATTTTTATTTCTATAAACAATGAAGAGAGAGGGGGAGAGCCTTTTTTGATTTACACCCGGTATACTTAAACTAAATGTGAAAATCAGATTTTTAAATGTAAACTCTGTTAAAATAGGCATCTTCTAATCTGTAAAATACAATGTCTCTTTTTACAAATTTCACCACAGTTAACATTAGTTTGCTTTTCAAAAAATTCAAAACTTTATTATATATTCAAGTGTTTCTGGCCTCAACCCGTCGCTTAATTTCGAGGACCCCATTCGAGAGCGGTTGTAAATACATTATCCATGTAGAGGACTAGCTAAAATGACCACCGGTTGCATATTGTATCTCTTGCATTATTCATGAAGGTGTTTGGGGCTTGTTGAGAGGAACATAATATTCCTCAGTCAGGGGATGAGAATGAGAATCCAGTCTTGACTTTGGCGGTTCGTTCTATCGAAAAATAAAATAGTGTGGGTCGTATAAAGGGCGATATGAATGTTATTTAGTTAATAAAGCTTCGTAACGTACGTCTCGAAATGGCACTTGAGATTTATTTGTTACTTGATTATTTTATCTTATACAATGAATAATAACATTTGTCTGAATAATAATATTTGTTTATTTATTTATTTACGTTACCTATCCAACAGTTAGATGAATTAGTAAAATATGGGAATAGAACAGAACAAATAATGTATAGGGTATTCATTAGGTGGCTTACTTGATTTTCTAGCGTTGTTATATGCATTTATTTATTATGTTAGCAGATAATAATAATAATAATAATAATAATAATAATGTTTATTTCATACAAGAATATACAATTTCGTATTAAAAACAAGAAGAAGTATACTTCATAAATAAACATAATACACCATAAAATATCCTAAGATATTTGAGCGTGAGATGAACATATCTATAACAGCAATTGTAATGAGTAATAATATAAGAAAATATTACAACTGGAATAAACAATATTGTAACTTATAAATACTGCTTAGTATATAAAAAGGCTCAACATCTATAAATACATATATACATGCATGTGTATATTCACATATATATACACATGTACATACATACACACATTTATATATACTCCCATATTTATACAATATATACATATACATAAGCACACATACACACACGCTTACAAAACATATACAATAATACTACATACATGCTTACATACTCTTATACACACATATAATATCTAGCTAGATAGGTCATATACTGTAGATATCCCTGTAACAATCCGAGTTGGTTTTATTGACTCTATTTGATATTTGCCAAAATCAATAATAATGATTTAATACCAATATTAATAATGAAAATGATATCTCTGTTGGAGGACAATTTTTGATTTAGTTGTTTTTTAAATCAATTATAGAATAAATATCTTCTCGTTTTTGCAGTAGTAAATATCTCTTACATTCTTTTTAAATTTATTTAACGAGTTTATTAATCTTAGTTCAGATGGTAATGGGCTAAAAATCTTGGGACCCAAAAAATTTATGTTTCTTTGACCTATCGTTTTTTCGTAAATTCAATGGAAAAATTATGTGACTTTTGTCTTGTACTGTATCCGTGAGCTGGTAATTGTAACAAATGCCTATTTTTGTGCATATAAATGCAGACATTATAAAAATAGTTTTGTCATATCAAAAATTTCGATTTCATATAGTAATCGATTTGTGGGATACATAACATTTTTCTTTAAAATTATTTAAAAAAATCTTTTCTGTAATATCTCGACGGATTTTAAGTGAGTTTTTAGTAATCCTCCTCATCCTATTATAGCATAAGATAAGTGCGGACTAACTAAGGCATGATATAATGTTTTGAGATCGTGTGTTTCAGAATATTTTTGAGTTTGTAAAATAAATATATAATAGACCTAAGTTTACTTGTTATGTATTCTGCATGAACATCCCATTTTAAATGACAATCTATAAATGTTCCTAAATATTTAACACTATTTGTTGAATTTATGTGTATTATTTGACCATCCTCGTTGATCTCTAGTGTATTATATGCTGGCAAATTCTTTTTATATGAGGAAAAAGGAGAAAAAAGTTTTATCATAGTTTATGGTAAGTATCTTACTGCTAAACCATTTTTAATAAGTGTAAAATCTGTTTCTACCTTCTGCTTTAATCTAATCCTATCTATGTCTTTATAATATATGACAGTATCGTCTGCAAAAGTAATTATTTGTCCTTTAGTTTCAAGGAGAAATAAATTATTAATATAAATAATGAATAATAGTGGTCCCAAGACAGTTCCCTGGGGAACACCATATTTAATAGTTTTCTTATCATTACATACACCGTTAAGGGAAACATACTGAATTCTTTTGTCTAGATAGTTAGTGAATAATTTTAGATTAATTCCCCGAATACCAAGATCTTCTAAAGTTTCGCAAAGTAGTGAGTGACTTACCGTGTCAAATACCTTCGCTAAATCTAAGAATATAGCTAACGAAGGCATTTGCTGATCCAGAGAGGTATATATGTTTTTTTGTGAGATGTACAATAGCATCTTGTATAGATATCCCACTTTGGAAACCATATTGTTTTTCTGATATTATATTATATTTCTTTAAGTAAGAAGTAAGTCTTGTTTTTATAATTTTTTCGAATATTTTTGTGAAGTTAGTTATGAGGGAAATCTGTCTATAGTTATTTGTGTCCAGTTTATTCCCTTTTTTGTAGATTGGTTTAACTACTGTAGATGTGGTGTAATTTCGGTCTAAAATTACCCATAATAAATTGACACGCAAAGCTTGGGTAGTATACTTGTGACCTACAAAAACATTAAAATTAAAACAGAAAATATGTTAAATGTTGATGGTAAATACGCAAGACAATGCATAATAAGTGCTGTAAGGAACAAGCTCCGTTAATTCTGCTGTGTATCGTTAAGAAAGTAAAGACCGTTTATGTGTTTTATGTTATCCTGAACTGAAAATACTGTTTAACAATAATCACCCTTTATTGGTAAAAATGTTCATAACAGGCTAGACTGATAAAAAGTTTTAGATATATTTTGATTTTTTGCCGATACGTGACTTGTTACCCGATGCTATCAAAACATAGTTGTGTTCCACAAATGCAACTAGATTTTCGCCTATACTAATAATTGTCATCAGAATTGTCAAAATTTATTAGTATTCTCTCTCTTTTGGATGAAAAGAGCTTCAGGATAACATAAAACGTTGTACAATATTCGACCGTTATAGGGTTTAACATGCTCACATAGATAACTGAGCTCGCTATTGTACGCTCAGTTAACTTCTATGTCTTATAATGTAATATACTATTATGTTGTATTTATTTCTGTGTTTTTTAGCAGTTTTCGTTTGTTTAACTTGATTATGAACAAGAAAAACGCAGTTTAACTAGTCCGGAGGATGCTAATAAATATAGTGAAATGTCGACTAAATTAAAAAAGTAGTTTTTCTATTTCTATTTATAACTAAAGCTGGCCGAGGTGGCTGGAGCACAGCCACGGTCTTGCGCTGGCGTCACACGTGCCGATTTAGAAGTGATTTACGCTGCAGTCTTATTTGAAAGGTTAATGCGTGAGGTTGTACCTATAAATTATACATAATGTCAAACGCGCCAAAGGGTAAAAAACGACCGTACGCGGACACAGTGAATAAATTTATCGGTGAATTTCCGGATTTATTCTATGACGGATGCAAAATAATTTGTAAAGTTTGCAATCAAGACTTAATGTGCTGGCACAAAACAGATTGTCGTCGTCATACCAATACCGTGCAACATCAAAATAAAAAAAAATTGCATGCCTTTGACAACTCAGTTTATGTTTGATTTATTGTTAATGTTAATAGCCTGTAATATTCCGCTACACATACTGGATAAACAACCATTTCGGGAGTTTTGGAATAAATACAATCCCCAGGTGAACTTACCAAGTCGTACATCGTTACGTAGATATATTCCATGTGTTCGTGAAGACATTGTAAATAGGATTAAATGTGGATTAAAAAATACACGGCTCTGGTTATGTATTGATGAGACGACAGATTGTAAAAGAAAATCTATTTTAAATATTATAGTACGTGTACTGGACCCTCTTAAACCAACATTTCCACTTTTACTGGCTAGTAAAAGACTAACTGCGTGTACTGGCGAAATAATTACGCGTGTGGTGTTGGAGACATTCGAAAAATTTGAACTTTCAACAAGTCAAGTATTGATGTTTGTGACTGATGGTGCCGCGACAATGCGCGTGGTAGGCCGTTCTCTTCAAGAGACCATTGTAGGTTTTTACATGTTACGTGTGCACTTTGCATGCGTTGCATCTTGTGGCAGAAACGATTCGAAAATGTTTTCCAGAGGTAAATGCATAGATATTAATTTGGTCATGTTAAAGTACTGCTGTCCGCATATCATACCTTATATCACGCATATAATAAATAGCTGTTTACTAACAAATACTTTTCCTGATCTGTGGAAACAAGCTTATATAATCCCCATTCCCAAAGTCTGAGATCCATCGTTACCTAAAGATTTACGTCCTATCAGTATGCTACCAACTTTATCAAAAATTTTAGAAAGAGTCATGCATTTTCAATTAATGGTACATCTAGAAAATTTCAATATACTACCCGCTCACCAATCTGGCTTTAGGCGAGCTCACAGTTGCACAACTGCCTTGTTGAAAGTCTCAGATGATATCTTGGAGGCATCTGATGGTGACAAAATTACAGCCTTAGTACTGTTAGATTTTACTAAAGCTTTTGATACCCTCCAACATCGTTTACTTATCGCTATTCTTCACTTTATTGGTTTGGGTAAAAATGCAGTTAATCTGATTGAAAACTACTTGAATAATGGAAGCCAAATGGTGAAAATAGACAATAAATGTTCAACTATGCGCTCGCTTAAAGTAGGCGTCCCCCAAGGATCAATATTAGGGCCTCTGCTATTTAGTATTTACACCAGCAGTTTTTGCAACAACCTAATACATTGTAAATCACACATGTATGCAGACGACACACAGCTGTACCTATCATTTGATAAGGATAAATCTGTAGAAGCAGCCGAGAAAATAAATTTAGATCTTAAAATTATTGAAAAGGTTGAAAAGAACAGTTTTTGTTTTTAAATTCTGTTAAATCGAAATTAATTCTGTTTGTGGAAATAAATTAACTATTGCTGGAATCATTGAACATTTTATTGTAAAAGTAAATGACACCAATATACCGATTGTAAATACTTCTAGTAATTTGGGTTTAAATTTTGATAACACATTTAGATACACTACACAAGTCACGAAGTACATACAAAAATCTTATTTGGCATTAAAATTACTTTATCCGCACCGAAGATATCTATCCGATAAAATAAAAACATTATTATGTGAATCGCTTGTATTGTCAAATTTTTCCTATTGTGCGCTCGTTTATTATCCTTGTCTTGATGTTTTAACTAAAAATAGAATACAGATAACTCAAAATTTGTGCCTTAGATATATATTTGGAATACGTCGCAGAGACCATATATCACATAAACTAAAGGATTTAAAATGGTTGAATATGAACAATCGGCTAAAGTTACAGACTTTGTGTTTGTATCATCAATTAATTTGCACTAAGATACCACCATACCTATATAACAAAATTCGCTTTCGGTCAGATATTCATAATATTAATATTAGAAATAGAAATTACATAACACCTCCTTCTCATAAAACTAGTCTTTAGGAACGGTCTTTTAGTTATAACATTTCTAAACTTTATAATGCTATACCTATAAATATTAAACAATTGACTGTAAAAAACTTTAAAAATTAAATGTCAATGTACCTATATATTAATCAGTAACTGGCAATGAATTTAATTTCAGTTGAGAATAACAATGAAATAAATCTAATTTATTTATCACTAAGATAGCAGTTTCTCTATTATCTCAGTTTAGTTTAGTTTAGTTGATTTTTTACTGTTAGGCATTATTTCAGTAATAACATTTTGGTTATGCTAGGTCAGTGTATTAAACTGGGGGCAGATATTGTTTCTGCTTGAGCATAACCTAGTGGTTTTCCTTTGGTTCTTTTTTTCATTTATTTTAATAAATCTGATACATTTGATTTATTTTGATACATTTGATCTGTTGATATATTTATCGTGTTGATTTGATGTACTTATTGTCAATTTGGAAGGAAAATAAATGTATTATTATTATTATTATTATATCTGAGAAGTCCTTCCAGTTTTCGTTCTCTTGTTTTGGGTCGCAGTCAAGACTGTGTGTATGGTTTAGAAGAGACCGAGTTCTGGTAACAGGATATAATTACGATTTGGGCTAACTGGTAGCAAACGTAGTTAAGAAAGTGACAGCTCGCATTGGTTTGAGGGATTGTGTTGTCGATGCAAAACCGACTAAAAGAGTGAGGTTAAGCTGATTTGGACGTGGTGGTTATTTTGGAAAATTCCTGTACCCTCTTGGCTAGAGGGTCCACGGTAGAGGGTCCACGGTAGAGGGTCCACTGTCCACGCTCGGGGTAAGACCAAAGCCACGCAGAGTCTGGAATCCTGTGCCTCTGAGGACGAAGCCTGCCTAGCAGCTAAGCTAAGTACCGACGTAGACAAGTTAGTATAGAGTATTAAACGGTTAGGAAAACAATCAATGGAAACCTACCCCGTTTATATGCCGCTGGTAGCGGATACGTCAATGCCATTTAGGAGGGAATATCAACCCCTAGTTTTATAATTACATTTTCTTACTTCTTTTTTTTGTGTAGTGTAAAACGTTAAACAGAGATAACCTAGACCTGTATAAAGTGTACGTGTAAATCCATAGTGTGGCCACATTTTGGGTACTAAAGTTTTAGTATCCCATTTCTTGTTTTGTAGTATAACCTATTTTACGAAATAAAGTACCTTCAATTAGTAAAAACAAAACATATAAGTAACAGGTTATCGAATGTGTAGTGAACATAGCGTATGATTAAGTCAGATTCTTTTGTAATTATTGTATATAGTATGTTGTTCTAGTAGCTGACGTTTCCGAGCTGCATATTATTTCCTTTTTTTTGTATTTAGTAAATATATTCTGCACATATAAGTATTGAATTCGATATTTTATTTCCCAGCACCACCCAATAACAAGAATCAGTAAGTAGAGTAAGTTAGTTAAGGATTTTAATTGAAAGTCAGATATACTGGGTGTAACGCCCTGAGGTCTGAGCTAGTTTTTATGTTGCCGGAGCACTCGCTGACTTATCCGGGCAAAGTAGTGCTTCGGCTTGCTACAACCCCACGCACAGTAAGTTTTGTGATCATATACCCTACCTTTTGGTAGGGGGTAGAAAAATGGTAGCAAACTACTCTTTAACGGGTAACATTTTATATGGTATAGTATGTATAATAGTAGTTAGTTATAATAATAATTATAACGCATTTTTGAATTTATTATTCTATAAGGCATGAGTGTCAAATTAAGTGTTTTTCATCCATGGCTAACCTGATAACCTGGCAGATGCTGGCAGTATAAAATTTGTAATAAAAAAAAAAAGTAAAAAGATAAAATACAACATATCTATATATCTGAAATCACAAAAAAAACAGATTTCCAAGATGTAAAAAAATTTAAAAAAATATATAAGTTTGGTTAATCCCGATTTTATGGGACCACCTGTATATTCTTTGCAGAAATTCTAAAAAAAAATCATTTTATTCACTAGAACTTTTATTTAAAACATATTTTTCTAACTCGAAAAATAAACAAAATATAGGGGTGGGCCTTTTCGATGGATAACCCTGTACATAAATATCGTAAAGCGTTCACACTAACAGCCATGCAAAGGAGAATAAAATAGCGATCGACGTTGTTTGCACGTTAAAACTCTAGAATATTGATAGGAAATTTTCTGATGAAGGCTATTTTTTAGTAGACTTCGTTCACCGCTGACGCTAACAAGAGCAGCGGATAGAAATGGATAGGTAGGCAGTCATTTTTCTGCGTCTAATGGAAGTTTCCCGTGCGTTTTTATCTAAAAGGACTTCAAGAATTTATTATATATTAATGTCAGCAACTAATTTGTTGATTTATGTATTATTTGATGGGAAATCATAATATAGATCAGTTTATTTAATCGAAGAAACTTGCCGATGGGATTTTTTTTGCTGTGATCCATAGACCAAGCAACCAGTCGCTATGTAGACTAACTAAACCTACATTCAAAAAATGAGAAGAAAAACGATAGTTATATGATAGGAACACGTTCTTCTCTTCCTAGGGTCGAACAGGAATTTGTTATAACTCTGATAATACAGGAAGGACCATTGGTAGACAGGGGGAGCTAACATAAGGAATGACAGTGCTAACAAAATTTACCTACAGTATAATTTTAGTTTCTTTTAAAAAAAATATTAGTACTATTATATTATATCTTCCTTGATCCAATTAACGACAAGTGTAATAAATTAAATATACCATAAACATTACAATTTTGAATATTTTTAACCAGCTAGTTGTATTTGGTACAACCAAAAAATACGTGATTAATGTCTCCTAAGACGTTACAATCTTGACGATAATCTCAAGTAAAAACTCCAATTTTAAATATGTCGACAGGTATGTCCAAATTTTAAACGTACCAGTGTTGTAATATATTTTCTTGGGTAAGCGAAATAATTGTGGCAAAAGTTATTCTGGATGTCAGTGTAAAGTAAGCTGTACCTGGTGGGGTTTATCAAACAGAATTCTTTGGGATTTAGGATCATTTACGTCCTAAATTAGCTTTCAACATTATCTGTATGCTATTTAAACGAAATGCTCCATCAAGGTGATGTCCTGACATGGAGCTCTCCTTTGCCAAAATATCAACATATTTATTAATACTGCAAACCAATATGTACTTTCACCGAAGGAATTGTTTTATATTACATTTACTGAGCTTTGTATTAAACGGTGTTTTGGAAAATCATTAACAATAATAATAATAAAGATTGACAGGCCAAATTCTAGGTTCTCTCCATCCTTCTGTTCTAGAATTACCCTGTATATAATGAAACGCTTTTCTCCAGCTGTATTTTGCTGTACTTGTATAATTATAAAAAGTCAAAAAAGGTTTCATATAAAATTTTGTGGTGTGTCGAGACTGTTTTCCGCTTGTTTTTTATATTTAGTTCACAAGAAAAATATATATTTTTATTTAATTTTACGTAACTATGACGAATTAAATAGGAAGGGGATGAAGTTATATTGCAGAAGCTTTTTGCTAAACATTCAGTTACGATATTGTTGGTGGTTGAAGAGGTTACTATTTTTTTATTTAATTTTTGTGAGTGTACGTAGAAATTGGATAAGAAGGGCTCAACTGTGTGTCCAGGTTGGTGGTGACAATTTTGAACACTTATTGTAATAACCATATTACTCTTGTGACCACCCAATAAATTTAAAAAATTGTCAATTGTTAATAAATTATAAAACTAATTAAATTAAATGTTTTGTAAATTGATAGTGAAAATAATTGCTATTGTGAATCGTGAGTCCTGCGCTTCTGTCTCCATATTCGTACGTGGTCGAATATTAAAGCCCGCCGAATAGCCGCTTACAGGATTTTTTGTGACGTTTTTTTTTTAATGATTTATCATTTGAACTAAAAAACTGGAGTAGGATAACTTTGTCGGTGATATTCTGACGTTTTTTGTATCTTTGTAATTTACAACGAACTTAGATAAACAAATCATGTTCAACGCAGGACGGATGTCTTTGCATGCACAGACCTGTTAGGTACAGTTCTCTCAATGTAGCCTTACCTGTAATATGGCAAATGGGGTTGGAAAAACAAGATACTTGTCTACAAAATTTCAGTTGAAATATAATAGTCTATTAAGCAAGCATCCTCAAAGTTAGATTGCTAACCATTTATCTCCTATTCAGCATTTACCATTATGTATATCAAATTGATTATATTCCTATATTTGCGCTTCTAACAGCATCTGCTAGATTGCTTTGCCCCCATTACCTAACAAATGATTGCAGTAAAATATTCGAAGGAACATTTTAAAACGTTACTACTGGCGCATTCGCCATATTCTAGCATACTATTTGAATACCATGCAATTGGATTATAGAAATATTAAATGTTTGTGGGTTATTGATTAAAATTGTAGGGTAGATGTATATTATTTATAATATAACGTCTATATTAATATCAGTGAACAAGAAATACTACTATATCTTGGTATGTGGTCATCTTATTTTAAGTTTGCTCCACTCATTAACCACCAAGATACTTTCTGACATTTCATTATTTTTATTTTATTAATACTTCTAGAAAACTAGCGCATGTTTTGGCAAATATGAAAGATTAAACAAGCTCTACATATATTGATTGTGTATGCAGAAATATTCGCTTGAGATATACATATACTATAATAATATTAATAATACTATAATAAAAAAATTTTGAAGTGATTTGAACACTTTTGTCCGTGTCTGAACCTAAAACATTTGATAGTTAGATTACTGTAAATTGTACATAGGAGTATTTTATAATATGTTCAAAATACGAAAGGATTTTCTTCGAAACACCAATCGTGTTTGATGGATGAAATTGGTAGAGGCACGGGCCATTGTCCTTCGTACCGAGCCGCTAAGTGTGTTATTTAAAAAATATTTATGTTTAAAATATACATTGTGTTTATATTTGTGTGTATTTGTTGAAATTGTGTCCATTAGTTGATGAGTATAAAGGGGTTTCCCGTTTTAATGAGCAGGACTTCACCAGCGTATAGAGAAAGTAATTTTCGTTTCTAAAAAAAATCGTTTTTTTCCGATTATCTTGTGAATGGAAAAAAAATTTTTGCGTGAAGAAAATATTTATTGAATTGCTTTCTACAAACTTGCCAATTTTCATATTGATGGATTCAACAGTGGCGTACTTACTGGGTGCATTTTACTATTTTCTTAAAAAAATAATGACACGCCAATGTCTTAATGGCAATATTCCACCATTTTTGGAATCCTCAGATATTTTGAGAAGAAAAAATATTCTGTAATTTTATTCCTAGGTTGCACGGTTTTCGAATAAAACTGAAGTTGTATTGGGAGCATCAATGCACACTGCAATTATTTAGTCTCCAACAAAATTTCATTAATATTAGGTTGTTTTGGTTGTGGGTGGTGAAATATTTAAATTGTCAATTATTTGACAGAAGTCAACAGTGTTTTTTCGTTGTATATTTCAATAATTTTAAAAACTGACAATTCTTGTAACTTATTGCGTTAATTTCTCTTCATATCTAGATTTCACTTCATTCTAGGAAGGCGTCAGTATGTTGAGTACCGTGGTTACAAGTCGTTTGATGTCCTAGCCACCTCCGGTGTACCCCAGGGTTCTGTACTGGGCCCTCTTATATTTGTTGTTTTTATAAATGATATTACAGATAATCTTAATGTAGAGAGTCTCTTATATGCCGATGATTTAAAAATATATTGTGTCATAGAAAACGAACAAGATTGTGAAAATCTTCAGAATAACCTAAACATGGTAAATGACTGGTGCCTATCTAATAACTTGCTTCTCAACATATCTGAATGTAACTCATTCACCTTCTCTAAAATGCGTAACCCTATCAACTACGATTATAATATAAACGATCAAATCTTGCAGAGGCCGGATACAGTAAAGGATCTTGGAGTTATATTTGATAAGTGTTTAAGTTTTAAGGAACATATTAATTTCACCATCGCTTCGGCACTAAAAAGATTAGGTTTTATAATTAGAAATTGCAAAGGGTTTAGTAATACTGATATTATGAAACTGCTGTACTATTCATTTGTACATTCAAAATTGGAATACTGCTCGTTGATATGATCCAGGATATGCCTTTTAAATAAATAATGTTGAGAAATTCAGCGCCGTTTTGTTAAATATTTTTTATTGAAGATAATATTTATCCAATAATGGTTATCCGCAAATGATTTAGAAAGATTTCACATGTTAAATTTGGAAAATAGAAGAATAGCACATTCATTAACTTTTTTACAAAATTATGCATAAAATGCATTGCCCTCTCTTTTGGAGCAATGCATTTTCATATACCTCGTATATAATAGAAATTCCTACGACTAATTTAGAAAATTATGTGTAAAATTATAATCTAAATTATATTCACTGTCAATTAAACAACTATTTACTATTCTACTGTAGTTCTATTTTATTTTTTTTATTTTACTTTATTTTTTTATTATATTTTTATATTTTATTATATATTATATTTTTTATTCCCTATTTATTTTATATAAATAAATAAATAATAAAATGCTGTTTCGATTTACCAATGAAAAGTACGCAAATATTCATTACGTGTATGGATTATATGCGACAGAAATTCTGCGAAGACTGCAGTGGAATACCGTAGGCGATTCCCGAATACAAAACATCCACATCCAGGCAATTTTCGGAGAGTACATTAGATTTTTTGGAAAAGGGGAAAATGGACTGGAAAGAAGACAGGAGTAAAACAGAAATTTGAATAATGTGAGGAACAGAAACAGGACGATCCTTCGAATGTTTGATAGGGACTCATCTATGGGTATTCGAAGAGACTCAAGAATTCTTCACATTCCCGTAACTTTTTTATGGAAAACTTTACGAGAAGACCAGCGACGTGCATACCATTTGCAGCCTGGTCAACATTTACATTCAGGTGATAGTGAACACCTTTTAAATTTTTGTCATTTCGTGTTGAATATTGTGAGAAATAATCCAAATTTTTTGAAGAAAATGTTGTGGACTGATGAATCCTGCTTTAACAGAAGAGGAGTATTAGTTTTCACTACCTCCATGTTGGGACCACGAAAATCCATATAGAATCAGGCCAAGAAATTACCAAAATGAGTTCAGTGTAAATGTATGGCTTGGTTTATGGGGAAACAATATTATTGGCCCCTATTTTCTACCTCGCAGATTGACATCAGCATTATTTCTGGAATTTCTTGAAAGAACGCATGCAGATATGTGGGATAATTGGGATCTTGGTTCAATGCGGAATGCTTTGTTTCAACTTGACGGTTGTCCGGCCCAATACCTACGAGTAGTTCGAGAATGGCCTAATGCAATTTATCCGAATCGATGGATTGGAAATGGCAGACCAGTTTCATGGCCGCTCCGTTCTCCAGATCTCACTCCTCTCCGATTTGTTTGCCTGGGGTTTTATAAAAGATAAAGTTTATTCTACCCCAGTTGACAGCAGGGAAGAATTAATTGAGAGAATAGAAACCGCCTGTACATAAATACGACGAAATCAATTATTATGAGTTCGGCAGTTGCCGAGTTCGTATTCAAGAAAACGGGTCTCACATTGAACATCTTCTTTAATTTATAAGCCCGCTATTGGATTTATGTTTTGTCCAGTTAAAATGTTTCATTTTCAATTTTTTTTTTATATTACCTTAAGTTCTCGTTAATAAATGATTAAAGCTGACAAGTCGTGCGGCGGTTCAGTGGTGTGATATCAGGTGTTTGGGGGCAAATGCCAAATACCGAAGCGAACCGTATATTAAAAGGAGAATGTGTATTAAAATATACACGGCTGTTATATGTTGACGAGACAACATATTGTAAAAAAAAAATCTATTGTAAACGTTATAGTACGTGTACTGGACCCTCTTAAACCGACATTTCCACTGTTACAAGCTAGCAAAAGACTAAGTGAGTGTACTCGCAAAACAATTACGCACATGGTGCTGGAGACATAAGAAAAATTTGACCTGTCAATAAGTCAAGTGTTGATGTTTGTGACAGATGATGCCGCGACAATTCGTTTGTTAGGCCGTTATCTTCAAAAACACGGTTGTAGGTTGGTACATGTAAAGCATGCTTTACATCTTGTGGCAGAAATTATTTGAGAAGGTTTTCTAGAGGTCGATGCATTAATAGCAAGTATAAAAAAGTGTTTCTTAAATGTGCCAAACGTCTTCGCGCATTTCATAGCAAGTGTCCTGGTATTTCCAAACCACCGATTCTTACCCGTAGAAGTATATGGTTGAAGGCAGCTTTTTATGAGGCTGAATATTTACATCAAATAAACGTTGTGGTACTACAATTCAATCCTGACGAGGCTGCAGTTATTAAGGAAAGATATTTCCGATGAATCAGCTTTAAAAACTATTCACAAGAACTATAAAAGAATGCATGATGCCATAAAAAACTTACAAAACAGTGCTTTGTTGTTAGCGGAGTCACTGAAAATAGTGGACGAAATAAATCGACTGGTACACGCTATAGGTGATGCAAAAAATGAACGCCTTACAGAAAAGTTCGCACATGTGTTAAAGCAAGACACCGATTTAACCATATTAAAACAAATTTGTGATGGTACTGATGGTGCATCTGCAGATACGTTAAGTGAGTTCAAAGACTATTTTAAGTACGCTTGTATTACATGAATAGATGTCGATCGGTCGTTCTCAAAATATAAGCATATTATTTCACCACAGCGAACATCACTCACGGAGACAACTATAGAAACATACCTGATGCTGCAAAGTTTTTACCGATCTTGTCCAGTTTGTGATAACTAAGCTAGTTAAGAGGATAAGTTGTGTATACATTGTTATAAATTGTAACAGTTTATTGCTTTTGTTACTAGTCAATTTCTTTTATTACGCTTATTATGATGCGGACCCCTATGTCTTGCCGCACATATCTGCCAGTCGTATAAATGATTACGAGTGACCTTATTCATTATTGTAGTATATAGAGTAGGCCAAATTCGACTATTTTACCCTAGTTTCGTATCGTATTTATCTTTCAGCCATTTTAATTTCGGTTAAAAAAAAGTACCCATAGCCTACTCTAATATCGTCTATTGTAGCAGATACAGCAAAGCTATAGAATTTTACTCGAAAATCGTGCAACCTAGGAAAGAAATTAAAAAAATAGTTTCTCTTTTTTAAAATATCTGAGGATTCCAAGGTCTGAAGAGTATGTTCATTGAGAATATTTTGCTTAAAATGACCTTTTCTATACGATAACGAATCCTGCTCATTAAAACGGAAACGCCCTGTATAATTCATTTAATAGAATATGACCTAATTTGGTTCGAACATAATTATTCAAAAATTGGAAATGCGTGTCACCCGTTATATTCTCTTCAAAGAAATGATAATAAATTCTGTTATTGTCTCTCAGACCACATTTTAATAGTTGAGTGCCCTTGGTACTGAATTTTGTTAAGTACTAAATTTAAATTTTCTCGGGCGCAATAATGAATATTTTTTCCATTCGTATAGCCTGATGTAAAGCTAGCTTCATCAGTACTTAAACTTGTGTTTGTACAGTATATAATTAGCAGTAGAAGAAGGTATACTTAAGTCTCTTGCAATGTCGCTTAGCGAATTTTGCCGATTTTCAGTATAACAGTTTATTTAGTCACCGATTTTAATTTACCTGCCAGCGCCTCTTGCGATTTTTAATCGTTTGTCTTCCTCGTTTTGCTATAAATATTTTTGAGGGTTTTTTATCTGGAATTCTGCCACCAAGATATAATGGGATATTTTCATTGATCTGAGATGAGAGTTGATATGCTTGTGTTTTGAAAATATGTTTTTTTTTTATTTTGGATGCCGAAAAAAAATATATACCAAGTGTCTCTGAGATTGGTTTTGTTTAATTTTTAACTTAGAGAAATTGTATTATATATAGTCAATACACAAATAGAAAGACATTATTTCACAAAAAAAAAGTATTTATCGTTTCCGGAAATGATACACAGGGGGTCATGATAAAAATTAGAAAGTTATTATTTTCGGTGAAATCGGAATTGTAAATACTTTTTTTTGTATTACAAATAGCGTCTTTCTATTTATGTATTGACTGTATTTAATACCATTTCTCGAAGTTAAAAATTAAACAAAAAAATGGGATGAACCGTATCTCAGTGATATCCAGTTTAGCACTATAAAATAGTGTTAAAATTTAAGTTAAAATTTTTCACAATTACGTCACTAAGCGCAAACTATTAAAATCATCAAAAATTTGTTGCAAAGATGATACTTCCATTATACTGATGTGATTCCTGTTTTAGCATATTTGCGTATTTGTTTTAAAACGTTCAAAAAGCACACCAATATGAAAATGAATATGTGGAAGGTAGATTAGATCATTTATCTGCTATATTTTTACAATAATAAACGAACTAAAAATGTAGTTACGGTCATATATAAAATCTGGTACAAAACCATGCAACTGTTTTTTTTTTTCAGTTAAAATAAAAACAAAAAGAAGTAAAGAAATGACACGTGTCTCTCGGTCGTATACGATATACATGCCCGTTTACCGTATTGTAAATTATATATCTGTGTATAGAGTGGGCAAATTTCGATGTTTGTATAGGGTAATTCGGTAACTGTAAGAGATACAAAAAAAGTGAAAGACACATTCTCGATCTTTTTTTTTGAGACAAATTCACTGGCGAATACAAAAATTTGCTATCGTCTTTTGGTTTCGAGTTATAAACAAAAGTTTGATTTCTCGACTTTTAGACACATGTCAATATCTTGGTTGTTTGTAAAGTTATGAAAAAAAAACTCTTACATGCTTAAGGCACTTTTTTCTGTATAATACAGTGGCGTCGAGAAAATTAAAAAAAAATTGCAATTTCGAGTTATGGCATAAAGTTGTATTTTTTTAAATGGGGAACATAGTTGGCTATAGTTTAGTTAAAAAGGAAATTTGTTTCTCTTTCAAACTATATATCATATGTGGAGTCGTTTTTGATGTGTAAGTATTTAATAGCGAAAATAATCTTTTAGTAGATGACTCTTCGCGTTTTTTTATATTTATTCCAAGTAGGCGTATGTCATCTATGACAGTGTGTATCCGTTCGTCAGTAAATTGTGTATTAATAATTTTGTTTCCGTCATAATTACACCCCATTTAATCGTAAAAGTGAAGATGTCTTACGATAATTACAAGAACTATGATATGCTAGAATGCTATATTCAAAGTAATAACAATTGTGATTCAATCGCTATCCAGAAAGAAGACAACCTAATAATGCTAGTTTTAAGAGGTTAAAAGAAAATCTCATTAATTGTGGGTCCTTCAACAAGCCAATACAAAAAATTTTATATTTATACCTAAATGAAATGTTCAAACTGATGTACGTTATGTTCGATGCATAAATTACACCTCTTCATAACACTCTGAACACATTATAAATATGAAGATATGAAATGGAATCCACATAGCCTATAAAATTTTCAGTTCATTTATATCGGTACTAGTTTTCATGTATAATTTGTCTTTAATGTGGCCCCAAAAGAAAAAAACCAGTGGCGTTAAGTCAGGTGACCATGGTGGCCACTTCACTGGTCCGTTACTTCCCATTTCCAAAATTGGTATTTAATAATTCTGAAATGGTCCTGATATTATGAGGTGGTGCACCATCTTGTTGGAAGAACTGATTTCTTAGCCTCAATTAAGGGTAGATTGTCCATAAATTCCTCAATAATTTTCTGGTTTAAGATTTCGTAGTACCGTTGATCATTAAGATTTTCTTGATTTATGTGGTATGTTAAAACACGATTGCCACGTAGAGCACTAAAACCAAAGTGTCCCTGGGGTCGCACGTCAACGGTACGGTGAGGGTTCATATCAGACCAATAGTACTCGTTATGCCTGTTGAAAATTCCTGCATTGCTAATGTAGACTTCACCTGTCCAAACTACATTTCAAGAGTAGAATGGATCTTCTTCACTTTTTGGCGATACCATATTATGCAAAACTCCAACCGTCGCACAGTGGGGCCAAGGAAAAAAAAATGCTAAAAAAATCAAAATTTAAAGTTATTCTATAATTAATTTCGTTTGTGCATACTAATATAGTGATAGACAAAGCATATAAAATAGCATTCACGATCACGATTTGTAGCCGAGGTGAGGAGGAAGAAGGCTGCGATTATGTCACTTATTGGTTAGTACACTTCAGTCGTGTTGCATCCGTAAACGAGACTGTGTGTTGTTATTCTGTTTTTTGTAACAAGAATTTTATTCTGCCGTGAATTACTTAATTGCACCTTATAATGGATCCCAGTGAACCCAGTGGTATATATTTTTTATTAATATGGTACTGTAATAATGATAAATATATGCATTAATTAAAACCATACGACAATATTGTGTTTTGTGCAAAGCTTATTTTCTCATGGATTTATGGTACACTTCCAGCCCTGATCTATTATCACTATTTTTTTTACACACTTCTTAAAATGTTTACTAATCAACCTGTAGAAATTAACTGCTACCTCGTGCAGCTTAAGAAAATAATAATAACACGAACATATGTTTTTCATAATTGTGAGTATACTTTCGCATACTTTCACGATTTACGTCGGAATTTAAGAAAAAATGGACAGCTAGCCACCATATTTAGTTAATATTACACATGTTTAAGTTTGAACTAAGTTGGTTTAGTAATAGAGAGAGAAACACTACGGACAGATGGACCGACCGACATCGATACTTGGACAATATGGTTTCTGGTTTTAACCGAACCGTAAAAATAATGAATATAATATTTATGACATTGTTTCCTGTCAAATATTGTAAAAAGTAATTATTAGCGAGTTTTGTGGATTTGGCCCCACTGTGCGTCGCTGAAGATCAGTTGGTTGCAGGTGATGTTGTTTCTTTATTGTATAAGGCCTGAATTTGTGTGTCTTCAAAATACCCAAAGCTCGACGTCTTGAAATCCCAAAATCAACTTCAATTTGACGACTTGAAATTGAAAGATTTGCAACCGCCATTCGAATTACAGTTATAGAAGTTTCTTCAGCATCTTCAATGTTGTAAATTTTTGGTCTTGGCCTGTTGAAGGACACACAATTAATGATATTTTCTTTTAACCTCTTAAAAATAGCTTTATTAGGTTGTCCTCTTTCTGGATAGCGATTGAAATATATTTCGGATGCAATATCACAATTGTTATTACTTTGAATAAAGCATTCTAGCATATCATATTTCTCGGAATTTACGTAAGACATCTTCACTTTTACGATTAAATGGGGTGCAATTATAACGGAAACCAAACTATTAAAATGCAATTTACTGACAAACGGATAAAAATATCATAGATGACACACGCCTACTTGGAATAAATATAAAAAAATTCAAAAAAAGTAATCTAAAAGATAATTTTCTCTATTACATACTTACACATCAAAAGCGACCCCACATAATGATACATAGTTTGAAAGAGAAAAAAAAATCCTTTTTTAACTAAACCATAGCCAACTATGATTCTCATTTACAAAAAAAAATACAGCTTTATGTCATAACTCGAAATTGCACCTTTTTTTAAATTTTCTCGATGCCACGACGACACATTATACAGAAAAAAGTTCCTGAAGAATGTAAAAGTTGTTTTTTCATAACTTTACAAACAACCAAGATATGTGTTTAAAAGTCGAAAATCGAACTTTTGTTTATAACTCGAAAACAAAAGATGATGGCAAATTATTGTTATTGCCAGTGAATTAGTCTCAAAAAGATAGATCGAGAATGTGTTCCATTTTTTGCATCTCTTACAGTTACCGAGTTGCACTGTACAAACACCGATATTTGCCCACCCTGTACATTTGACAACACCAGAGTAAACATATTATAACTTGTTTTTCAGAGTACTCTCCGAGTTGCTCTTAACTTCGCATAAGAAAAAAAATGCTACGCAGAAACAGGTTACAAATGAAGGTATAACTAACAATAAAAACGGATAAAAACACAAATAATTGAAAACTAAAAATTCGATTTCTCATGTATCGAATCCACACGTGAGCTTTTCTAAACGCGAAACGCGGGTAATTCCCAGTTGATCCCTCTATGGGGAAACTTTAGTACTCGCCAACCGCAGAACGAAATGAGAAAAGTGGTCTAAATCCTACAACAAATACGTTTCCTCTAAGCCCATGTACAAAACACAAAACTCTTGTACAAGTTAAATAATTCACGGTGCAATTTAGTTTGTGTATTTCGACGATATTTTCTTATTTTAATAGAGTGCGGAAGAAGTAGCTGTTAAGGGTTGCGGAATAGTTGACGGGCCCAAACCATACACTTGAAAACGTAAAATATTAAAACTTGTTTTGGGTAGGAAAAACTTTGTAAATTTGGAATCTCTTTATACAGGGGGTCCGAATAATACATGTACAACGTAGGACCAAAGATTCATTGGCTTAAAATAGATAGATTTAACCTAACTTACGTATATCCAAAATTGCTTCGTTCAGCCGTTTGAGGTAGAGACATTTTTTTAAATGAGTTGAAAACGCATCCATCGATTTTGACCATTATTAGGGTATGATTTTCTACTTTCAATTGACGTTGGGGGTGGATTGATTGATTAATTAATTGTTTCTCCCAAACCCTTTCAGCTGCAGTGTTGAAATTTAGTAGGGATGTCGAACTGAACTCTAAGAGGGGTAAAATGGGGGTTAAAGTTTAAAAATAGGTCTCCTAAACTTTAAACTTGAGCAACGCTGAGTAATTTCAGCTAGTAAATAAGGATTTTAATGATATTTCTGTTGATTTGGTCAGAAACATTGTAAAACAAAAACCAAACCGTAATGGAGGGATAAATAGATAATAGATAATTTTTAAGGTCATATTCCATATGCCATTGACTGGCCAATCAATTTAGAACAATTGATTCTATAAAATAAATGCTTTGGCGATTCCAGGGTCTGACGAGTGGTTCTATGGTTAATATTAGAAATTACTACAACAGGAGATCAAGTTACTATATGTTAGGCTCAGTTGATCTAAAATGGCAATAAATCCAATGCTTATAGAAGACATCGTGCAGGCTAGATTGATGTGCTGCCGATTCATCATTTCGCCGGACTTGTAGTCTGAAGTGGAATGTGAAGCCGGTTTCATCTATGGTTCTCTTCGCTGACTTAAACAATTCTGCACCTACCGATGAGGAATCCCGATCTTTTACTAACTATAGTAGCTTAGTTTTGCTACATTGTGCATACAACTGTTGTTTCACGATTTCTACAAATTGCAGGAGTGAATCCGAGCTCCTGAAGTTATTACGTGCCCTACCAGCACTACCCGGTCATATTTACACTCCAGGCTAAAATGTCATTGGACCCCCATTAACGTGGGAGTATACACGAGGACGATTGCTTGTATTAATATGGATCATCTTGCAGGTATCTGTGTCTAAGCGACGCAGCTCCGCAAATGTAGACTTCGTTACTTCAGAGGAGTAAATCAGAATGGGAATGACAAACATATTACTTCCAGATACCTTGTTCTTTTATTCTAAAAGTTTGGAAGACCAAGTCTTTCGAAGTAAGTGTTTTTACATGCCATAGAGAGTCCATTTGATTTTATAAATCTTTGTGATTTATTCTATATAACTGTTACCATAATCTGTTTTTTATTATTTAATAATTTGTTATTATAATGTGTTACAGAAACTGTCAATATGTTACTATAATAATTTATTATTATTGAAAACTGTCAGTCAAAAATAATTACATATACTTTAAAGAACTAAATAAATCTCAAAAAATTAGACACCAGAAAAAATCAGTATCTGGAAAATATATTTTCCTTATAAATGTTTATATCTAAATCCAGTTGTCCATGTTACAAAAAATTAACTGTCCTGAAACTTCATTATTTTGAACAATAAAAAAATTTATTAAACTGAAAATCTAATTTTTGACATAAATCGCGATTTGCACATAAAATTGCTTTTAAAGGTATTTTATTATTTTCACAAAGCAATAAAACTATAAAATATCAATTAGTGGTTTATGATGCATCTTTTTTTATGCGATGATAAAAATGTACGTATGGCGTTGTAAAATATATTGTATCGATACAATATTAAGTAGTAACTAAATAATAAATGTACATTATAAAACATTTTGTAAATGAAGTTTATTATCAGGATAAAAGTTATAGTTACCAATTTACGTCCACTTCATAGGATCAAGAAATAAGTCACGAGCAATTTGGACAAAAATCTATTGTCAACAATAAATTTTAATTATTGGCCAACGTTTCGGTGGATAGTTCCCACCATCTTCAAAGCTGCAAGAACCAAATTATGTTTTAAAATCAATGCGAGCCATTATTCACATCATTTTGACAAAAAAAAAAATAAAAGAACTACATTACAACACAATTAAAAATACATAAAACCCTACATTATATCACATAAAGGATAAAATTATATTAAAATTTAAAAAGTAACAAACAATTTTTTTTAAATTAATTTAAGAATTTGAAAAATGAATTAAAATATCAGAACTAAAAAAGGAGCTTACCTAAATTAATATATTGTTGTAGCGTCAATTTTAAATAAAATCGAGTTTTTCATTGGAAAAAAATGTCACTGTAAAATCACAAAATACCGGCTAGTTGATAATATTATTAAATAATAATTCTAATCTAATAAACAACTGCCCATTTTCACACGGTCAGTATTTTTAACACACAGAGGAATACATATTTAGTAATATTGGTATAGAGGTTCGATCTGCTGGAGAAATATAATATAAAGATGATACTACTGAGTACTTTTCAGGTAGAGTACTATGAAATTGTTAGTTGTTATTAAGTTCTAAGGCCGATAGGTGACAGTTGAAAATTTATTGTTAAATTGTGGATATTTTAATAAACAACAGACAACAAGAGAGCAACATAAACAACTGAATAGACATATGCATACATGTACATATATATGCATTATATACACATGCATATACACATACATACATACGTCACCATCTCAAAGCCACCATCCCCCGAGATGTTCCACTACAAATAGTGCCAAAAAGAGAGCATACCTCAAGGCGGCGACCCCAAGCTGATGACAACTATACATATATCTATATATCTGTCATGGTGTATACCTGCATTTGTAACGTATAGTTATATAACCAGTTATGAATAAACACTAGTAATTATGAATAAGGTTATGGTATATTTGATTAAGATTAGAATAATCCTTTTTAAAATTTATAAAATTAGCAGATTTCAAGATGATTTCTAAAAATAAACGTTTCTGATAATTTTGTTCATGATCCAAAACCTTAATCTGATCGAAATTATGATGCGTTTTTTCTTTTTTTATTTTTGTTGATAATGTTAAGGTGTTTTGTCTGTCCTAAATACCTTGTTACATTGGCAAGGAATTTCATAAATAACATTCGTGTTTTGCAATAATGGAATTGAATCTTTAACTTTAGAAAATAAATTTTATATGGTTTTTATATTGTACTGACTGATCTTTGAATTATTTGTATGTAAAACTCTACTCAAGGTTTCTGAAAGGCCGGGTAAATATGGTGTTTTTGAGTAAAAAGCAATCCTGTCTGGATTATTCATAGTTTCTGTTGAGTTATTATTTAATTTAGTTGGTAGTTTTTGGTAATGGATTTTATTAATTAAAGAGATCGGATAATTGTTAAGTAATTTGTTCCAAATTATTTATGTTCTCCTTATAAAAATTGTTGTCACTCATATAGTAAATCTTACTCCTGAATTGTTTGAAAATATTAATTTTTTTGATGAATGAGATGCACAGAGTGTTAATTTAGCATTCGGTTAGAATTATTGCTTGGTTGAAAATAAGTTTGTCTTTATCTCTTATAATGTTCAAAAAAGGAATTTTACTTTCTACTTCCGTTTCTATGGTAAACTTTAAATGCTGGTCTATACCATTAAAAACATCAAGAATATTATCTACTTTGTCCTGACAATTTGCCGTTAATGTGTCATCTACATAGATTCGAAGAAATAATAAGAGATTAGTTTTTTTCATTAATGATTTTGCTACGTAGTTCATAACTAGTGCTGCTAAAATCGTACTGATAGAATCTCCCATTGGAGTACCAAATATCTGGCTATAAACAACACCTTTGTATAGAACATCAAATCAAAGCAAAAATTAATCAGTTCTAAAAATGTATCTTTGTCTATATTTGTATTATTACTAATAGAAACCCAACTTGTATTAATAATATGTATGATTAAATTTAAAGGAATGTTTGTTAATAACAATTTTACGTCTAACGAGACTAACATGTAATTTTCTGGGAGTGCTATGTTTTTTATTTTTTCTATCACATTTAAGGATTTTTTTACATTATACTCGAAAGTGGGAATTAAATTTTTAAGGATGTCATTCAAATACTTCGACAAATTGAAAGTAGGTGCATCAATGCAAGAGACTATAGGTCTTAATGGCCATTCTTTGTGTATTTTTAAAAGGCCATACAATTTAGGGGGTGACGGATTACAGTTTTTTAGTTTATTTGCTGGTCTTAAATCAACACAATCACGTTCTAGTAATTTTTTGATCAGATTTATATAATTGTAATTGATATCTATTAGTAGGATCTTTTTTGATAATTCTGTAAGTTTTATAGTCATGTCATTAACTAATTCTAACATTTTTTATTCATATTCGTTTTTATAAATAATCGTTATTACATTTCCCTTGTCCATTTGCATGACTAATAAATCTGTGTTAGTTGTTTTATATTGTTGTTGTATCCTAGTATTTTTGTCGTGTTTATGGTTTTTTCTTTGTTCAAAAAATTTTAATTATTGTTGTACATCTTGATCGAACTGAATCTTTATCAACTATTTCCGTATTATTATGAATACAAAATTCTACATCCGCAATTAAATGTAAAATTGGTAATTTTTTATAAGTTGGATTTATTGAAAATTTGGGGCCTAGCTCATACTTGTGCAACCTTAAGTGGAATATTCGTGTCCGTGGTATTAATTAGCCAGCTGTCATTCATACTATGCAATGGTTTAGGATCTGTTAATAATGTGTTCGACTATTATATTTTTTTGGTTAAATTCTTTTCAAACTGACCAATAATATTTTCAGGTAAAATGGAACTTGCTATACATTTGTATTTCATAGTTGAAACAATTAACGTTTTGACATAACTTAATCTCTAGATTTAAATATTTTTTACCAAAGTTATCTATAGTTGTTTTAAATTTGTTTATAAAAGGGTTTTCTTTCATTTTTTTGTTACTGTATAAATTTTTATATAATTTTATCCTTAATGTAATATAATGTATAGTTTTATGTATTTTTTATTCTTTATATGTTGTAATGTAGTTCCTTTATTTATTTATTTTGTTGTCAAAATGATGTGATTAATGGCTCGCATTGATTTTAAAACATAATTTGATTTTTGCAGCCCTGAAGATGGTGGGAACTATCCACCGAAATGTTGGCCAATATTAAAATTATTGTATACTAGATTTTTTTGTCCAAATTGCGCGTGACTTATTCCTCCACGGTAAAAGAATTTAACTTTTTTTTTTAATAATAAAACATAGCAAATGGGAATGACATGGACCCTGCAGGACTATTTTTACACCATAATGTCGCTGTAAATTGAGCTTCGTAGCAGATGGATCTGCTCCCTACCGCATCCGCAAATACGAATGGTCTAGGCTCCTCGGCAGATCTCTTCTAGTCCTAGCTAATGGATACTGCTGGTTGGTTCGCCCTTTCTGGCATTCTTCTGTATTCGTCTTTTGTCCGTGTATTCTTGTCAGTCTTCTGTATTCTTTCTTCTGTCTTCACCTTCTATCTTTGTCTTCTGTCTTCGTCTTCTTCATCTTCATTTCAATCTTCGTCTTCATCTTCGGCAAGTATAGTCTAGAGTGGCGTCGTTTTTCGCGGACGCATATGCGCATTGCGCTGGTTTCGCATAACTGGTATTTATATAAAAGTAGCATTTTATAATGTTTTTATTTTTATTTTAATATTATTCTGAATTTTTCTATGATATTACAACAATGTAGGTTTTATATTTAAATAAACTGTCATTTATTTATTATTGATTAATTCCTTGAAAAGCGAAAATGTAAATAAGTCGATCATAAATTGTTTATGTTGAGGAGTAATTAATATATTTTGATTATGTAGACTATCTTTGAGAATAATTTTTTCAAAGATGTGCCGATATACGTCTACTTAGAAACTTTTTTCAAATACATTTGTACATCATTTGTTAGATTATGAAAAATGAAAAATTAAAATAAATGCAACAAGTCGTGACAATCTTTAACTAGCCTATGGAATGACATTGAAAACCACTTTAAACAAAATAAAGCAAATATAATAAAATGTATAAGTATAACTGAAATATGTATATAAATATAATTGAAACATCAGTACTAAATGATATGAGTCCATCGAAAATTTAATTTTTTAGTCTCCGCCCTCCATTGTTACAAAAGTTATCAATGCAGTGAAAACAAGATATTTGTATATCTGAAATAACTTTAAATTTAATGATGCGGTCGTTTAATATTGTTGTCAAAATGTCTTTAAAACACACCCACGAATCTTTTCAAACAAAATTGACGTTTTCACAATTGTTAAAGTGGACAATTTTTTTTACCACGCTTATCTGAAATTCAATAAAAAAACATTGAATTAAAGACAAAACATGTCGCAAAAAATGTATGGGAGACATAGAAGGTGGTTTGTTTTCGAAGAGTATCACAAGTTCCTTAATTGATATACAGCGAAAAACTAGTATACTTTTGTAAAAGTATAATTGCAAGTTATTGGCCTGATCTAACACGCATACGAGCATATTTTACATTCACGAGTACCATAAAGATAAATAATAGCGACCCTAATCCCAATCCTTGCGGAACTCCAAATACTGAAACCATAAATCAGATTTAAAGGCGTTCTAAGGAACATATTGCAGTCTCTCATTCAGGAAGGAAATGAACAGGAGAACTAATGGATTATTAAAACCATGATATTCTAATTTAACGATCGGTTTGGTCAAATGCCTTTGTAAAGTCTATGTAGATTACATCTAATTGGCCTTGATTATCCAGGGAATCAGAGGTAAACAATGCAAGGAAACTGCACATATACAGTTTTATAGAGCATACAATTTTCTATCCGATTGACATAGCTCACTTTTGGAAATGGTTGAATTGGATTGGTATTCAGCCCATCAAAATTCAGGAGTCGAAGAAGGGTTTTACACTACTTCCCCCCGATTTGCCTTACTGTCGAAAATTCCCCGATTCATTGTTTTAAAGTTAATCAATCGTTTTCCAACAAACTCACCCATAAGTCAGTGCTCCGAACAATTTTTTGACGGGTTTTAAAAACATTTTTATGCCGCGTTTCTTTATTTGCCACGCATTTTTTTTATTTCCCAGTTTTCCTTTTTTCAAAGTGCTAATACCACGAAATTTAAACCTATTAAATCAAGATATCGTCAGTTGTTATTGTCAGTTTTGTTTTTTAAACTGTAATTGTCAAGAAAAGTATCTTAATATCTTCAAAAAAAAAAAAAATAGAGCAAGTATACAACGATTAGTACTATTTAAGCCTTTGTTATTTATACTGGACCAACAAACAAGAAATTTAATCCACGATGACTACGTTCAAACAACTGCTCTGGATGAAGAAGGATAGAGCTACCACATTATAGCTGAGTGGCTGAGTGTAAGTCACACAATGATATCTCGTTGTTAACATTTTAGAGACCATATTGTTTCAATAAGAGCGGAAGATTTGAATTGCGCGCCAGTTTGGCTGTCATGATGTCACAAGGTTATGACATGCCAGGTCGATAGCAGACAGATGGAAGTTAGTAAACATGGAGCATTACACGATAGAACAACGCGTCTGATTGTTAAACGTTATTATCAAAATGGTGATGGTTTGATTGCCACGATTCCTAAAGTGCGTCCATTTTTCTGTCGAAATAATGTTCCTCATTGATCTACTGTGAAAAGAATAATCGAAAAATTCGAAAGTACTGGTTTGGTTAGTGATGTGAAACACACGACACGAGCTCGTAGAGATCGTTCAGAACAAAACATCACGACAGTTCCCGAGAGCGTGGCCGAAAGTCCAGGGACGTCGATTCGTCATCGTGCACAAGAATTGGACGTTACAACAGCCACTCTTCAGCGTATTCTCACTAAAGATTTGCATCTCCATGCCTACAAAGTTCAATTGACTTAACAACTTCTGCCAACAGACCATGCACAGCGAAGAGAGTTCACAAATTGGATCCTTGAACAACAAGACGTGAATGCCGATTTTGCGGACAAAATCATTTTCAGTGATGAGGCCCATTTTCACCTCGATGGTTTCGTTAATAGGCAAAACTGCCGTATTTGGCGCTCAGAAAATCCACGAATGATTCATGAGAAACCAATGCATCCAAAACGTGTCACTCTTTGGTGTGCATTGTGGTCTGGAGGAATCATTGGCCGTTTTTTTTCGAAGACGAGGCATGTAATGCAGTAACGGTGAATGGCGAACGTTATCGTGCTATGTTAACCCAGTTTTTTTGTGCCTCAATTGGAAGATATTGCTCTGGACGACATGTGGTTTCAGCAGGACGGACGGTGCCAATTGCCATACCGCCCGTGAAACGTTGATGGTCTAGCACGAGTCTTTTCCTGGTCGTGTCATCTCACGGTTTAGTGACCACAATTGGCCGCCACGCTCTTGCAATTTAACACCTTTGGACTTTTGGCTGTGATTTTATCTGAAGTCACAGGTTTATGCAACAATCCCGCGACCACCGAAGCATTGAATACCGAAAATAGACGCCACATCAACGAAATACCGCCACATGTATGCAACACAGTTATTCAAAATTTCACCAAAAGAGTACGCATGTGCCAGCAAAGCCGTGGCGGCCATTTACTAGATGTGGTGTTCCATATATAACTCCTAAATGTCTACATTAGAACTCAATAAATATTTCAATACTTTGCTACAAAAAGCCATGTTTTATTGAACCTTGAAATATTGTGCTCTTATTGAAACACCCTTTAGATTAGATTTAATGACCATAATGGATTAGAAAGACTACGAGATGCGACAATGGTTCATGACTGTTTTTATCAGGGTGCGTACTTTAAGGGAGCGCTTTACTACCTCAAGAAGCTTTCAGGTTCAACTTTTAACAGCTCATGATGAGAATGTAAGGAGATACAGTGTCTTTGAACAGTTTATGGAACGGGAATTGCAACACAGAAAACCCGCAACAGAATTTGCTTTAACCAGAAATCACTAGAGGCAATACTGCAGTTTGCAAGGGTGCATGTCGATTGGAATTTAAATGATTGGCGATGGCCAAAATGCAATCCAATTGAACATTTGTGAGGAGAACTAAGAAGTTTTCAAGCAACATCCGTTAACCTCAGTAAGGGTGAACAACGTTTGGTATAAATGTGGAACAGCTTGGCCTGGACTAAACTATTCCATGAACACAAAAATCATTTCTGGCATGTCTTTAAAAAACTCTTTCTCAACGTATTACTTTCTTTATTTTATGACGAAATAAAAATGAAAAATATAATTTTAAAAGGTATACATTAAATGTAATAAGAAGATTACTGTAGAAATTCTGTATAAGAAACGCTTTTAGCTTTTACTTTGTTAAGGAAAAAAAATATTCCCTTATATTATATAAAATATCGTATTGTCTGACAAGGAATCTAGATCGTTCAACTTTATTTTGTTAAGAGTTTCTTTGTTATTTTTAATAGTAACTTGATTGTATGAAGACAGATAATTTCAAAAGGAATGAATCGGTTGATCCATATGGGACGTAGCTAATTTATTTCAAGTTGTTTGATTGCAATATAGTCTACCTAATACAGTCTACCTCAAATTGGTGGTGTATGTATTGGTATCTCGGTTATTATTAATTAGTGACAGGAGACCAGAAATTTCTTAATACAGGGTGTCCCAACCAAAAGTAAGCACCCTAAATAACTTTGGAGATAAAAATTGGTGAAACACGTCGATCTTGTTTCCAAGGGGGACATATTTTAATGTAATACTTGTATACTTATCATCATCCCTCTACCCTACATGACCACTCCCTCAAAAAATTTAAATAGTAAGGGGGGTCGAGTGATACATCTTTTGAAATGTCTTACAATTTCCTACATAAGTGTGTATTTTTTTTAACTTTCAACGATTCGTTGTTAAGGAAAATAATTTTATTTTTGATGATTACACACAATCGAAATCGTTTAAAAAATCTAAAATACACGGCACTGGGTATTGGAATTTATAAAAAAAACTACATTTTTAGTGCTCTCAAATCAACACGAGTTTTTTCGACAAAAAACACTTTCCTTGTCCGTTTAGTTTTAGAATAATAAAAGACTCATAAGTATTTGATAGTCCTTGAACATTAATTTGTTCACAACCAATTTTAAATCGAGATACATTTTACCAAAGTGAGTTCTCAAAATGGTTTATACCCTTCAGGAGAGAATAGAAATTGTCAGCATTTATTTTAATTGTGCTAGAGCTACGGAGCGCATATTCAATAGAAATCACCCAGATAGAAGGGTTGGTTCTCAGTATGTTTTACAATTATTGACAAAATTTATGGAAACAGGTTCTGTAGGAAACAAAAAGCATGAACCTCAGCGACCGATTAGGAATGAAGCAGTCGAAGTGGCAATTCTGGGTCATTTACAGATGGATAATACTCAATCGATCAGGAAAGTAGCTGAGGCTTCCGGTGTATCATGAAGCAGTGTTCATCGAATTGTAAAGACCCACAAATTTCATCCATATAAATTTAAATTGGGACCCGAATTAAACGAAGATGATCCCAATCGTCGGCTTGAATTCTGTGAGATTTTTTTAGTGAACAATTAAATGGTAATGCCAATCTACTGTACAATACGTGTTTTTTCTGATGAATCGACATTTTCGCTGAATGGAGAGGTAAACAGGCACAATTGTAGGTATTGGAGTGAAACCAATCCACATTTGTTCATGGAAACTCATACCCAAAGGCCTCAGAAGTTAAATGTTTGGGCTCGCATTTTAGGGTATCACATTGTCGGGCCGTTTTTTATTCCTGACAATTTAAATGGCGAAATGTACCTCGATCTGTTAGAAAATAACATCGACCCAATGATTACCCAAATCCTCGAAGAAGACGATAATCTTTTAGAGGGCGAACTTTTTTTTCAACAGGATGGTGCACCCCACATTTTGCTATAGCAGTCCGTCAATTTTTGGATAATCGGTTTCCTGAGTGATAGATTGGAAGAAAGGGTCCTGTGGAGTAGCCCGCTAGGTCACCCGATTTTTTTATTTTTTTTTTAATGGCAGCCAGAAACACAGACTGGTTTCCTCAGCCAATCATAGAATTTATATGTAAAAATTTTATCTTATCATGAGCTGCATATATATACACACACATACATACACATATATATACACATACATATATATATATATATATATATATATATATATATATATTAAATTCGTTTTCCGGGTATACTCCCGCGTAGGTGATAGGCCCCGAGAGGGACCGTGGTTGTCTGAACGACGTTTCGGCAGAATCTCATCTGCCATCTTCAGGTTCTAACAGATAACTGCTTACTGCGGCTTCTGGTAACTCTCGGGGCCTATCACCTACGCGGGAGTATACCCGGAAAACGAATTTAACATTCACCACCCGCGAAAACCTGAAAAACAACATATATATATATATATATATATATATATATATATATATATATATATATATATATATATATATATATATATATATATATATATATATATATATATATATATATATATATATATATATATATATATATATATAGTACAGGGAAATAGCTAGACGCGGGTTAGTTACGAACAGTAAAAATCTAGAAATAAATCGGGTATTCCCGCATAAAGAAAAAAATTGCAAGGTGGAAAAATGCAAAATTGCAAATGGCAGAAAGATGCAAACCGTGGACACGTGTTTCTGACTAATTGGTCTTCATCAGCACGGTGTAGCTGAGTTAAAATGATTGGCAAAACTCTTCCCTTTAGTGTCTTTTCTGAGTTTTGCCAATCATTTTAACTCAGCTACACCGTGCTGATGAAGACCAATTAGTCAGAAACACGTGTCCACGGTTTGCATCTTTCTGCCATTTGCAATTTTGCATTTTTCCACCTTGCAATTTTTTTCTTTATGCGGGAATACCCGATTTATTTCTAGATTTTTATATATATATATATATATATATATATATATATATATATATATATATATATATATATATATATATATATATATATATATATATATATATATATATATATATATATATATATATATATATATATATATATATATATATATATATATATATATATATATATATATATATATATATATATATATATATATATATATATATATATATATATATATATAATTTGATCAGAATTACATGAACACAAAGATGGGAGTATAGGAAGAGGGGAAGGATTGCCGAGGGGTCCGTCAACGGCATAATTTTCACAATTTTTCACTAACATTAATTAGGAATTAGACCACGGAAAGGAATACAATAGAGAAGACATGTTATTTACGTTAATATGTTTCCCCCTTAGAATCTTGCACACATATTTTTTATAAATGTTATGACTGGATTATAAAATTTTTCAGACAGTGATAGAATTTCATTCTCATTCACCGGAAATATAACTCTGTTGTCGGTTAGTGCCTTAAACAATTCTGTTCTGTAAGTTTGATACTTGCTGCAGGTAAATAAATAGTGGTTGACGTCACCAATTGATATGTTATCGCAGTCACAGTAAGAATTGTCTAGTACACCAATTTTATGAAGATGGCTAGGGAAAGTACCATGATTAAATCGTATTCGACATATTGTAGAGATGACTTTTTTTGTTTTGTTTAAATTTATAAAACCAAGGCCTTTTTCTTATAGTAGGTTGTTTGAGCGAATATGAATGGCACCCGATTTAACTCCCTTCGATTTCTTTCTGTGGGGACATTTGAAATCGAAGGTTTACCTAAACAAAACCAGCATCTCTGAAAGAGTTACGTGAAAGAATTGTTCGAGAATGCCGTTTATTGACTCCAGATGTGTTCAGAAATGTTCGTACAGAATTTCAAGAAAGATTGTCTACTGTATGGAAGCCGGGGGGGGGGGGGGCATTTTGAACAATACATACGATAATTTAAACTGCTTCTTTTATTTTTATTTCTCGAACCTAAAACAATGAAACAATTATTTCTCAGGAACGAATCGATAAAAGTTTTAAAAAATATACAATTATGTAGAGAATTGAAGGACCTTTCAAAAGATGTATCACTCGACCACCTTTGCCATTTGAATTTTTTGAGGGGGTGGCCGTGTAGGGTAGAGGGATGATGATAGGTATACAAGTATTACATTAAAATATGTCCCCCTTGGAAACAAGGTCGACGTTTTTCACCAATTTTTCAAAATAAATTTATCTCCAAAGTTATTCAGGGTGCCTACTTTTGGTTGGGACACCCTGTATAATCTGGATTTCTGATTCAATACTAATAAAATGTCCCACAATTTAAATTGGCTACATATTAACCAGTTATAGAAGGTTATGAGACCGCGGATATTTAAATCGTGTTTACCACACACGATAGTCTGTTTCCATAATTATTTTTTAATGTTTTTATTTTCCAACCATTTAGCAGTATTTTTGATCAATTGTTTAATTTTTTTCAATTATATTGTTGTTATAGTGAAAATAATCTCTCGAAAAACTCAAATTATTTTCACTCTTTTGTGGTATTTCTACTGATTATTGGCAACTAGCAGATAAGTTATTTTATTATCACAGTCGTGTATTACAAATTAGTTAAACAATATTTGAAGAAATAAATATTTCACATTTGAGAAGAGAAAAAACAACTCGATTTAAAAATGTTTTATTATAAAAAATTAAACTCTCCAGCTTTTAAAGAAAACCTGTTGTGGTTTGAATATTCTCAGACTTACGAATAAACGTTACACCTTTTTCTTTTTTTTTTTTTTTGGTGGAACTTTCGCAACCAGGTAACAAACAATGCATTTTTAATTAAGCGCACAGATAAGTTATATAGTAAACAATAACTACAGGATACCACTAATATAAAAAACTAATAAATACAGAACAAATCTAATAAAACTGTCAAATTAAGCAAAAAGTACAATAATTAATAAATGCAGTCACATAAACAAATCGTCCAAAGATGACAATTGACAAATCGAAACCCAGTGTGACTAACGCAAAATCACTAATTTTTACCAATAATAAATGGAAATGTAAATAGATTGCCCACAGTATAGCGGTCCCCTATACGGCGACATTTTTTCAAGATCGAGCTATATTAAATTGAGATCCAGATTATATTGAGAAATTCGTGCAGAAGGCTAGTCCGGAGTCTAGGACCGGTAGCTACTACTGCCTCATATGGTTGACAGAAGCACATACGCAGACAAATAAAAGCAAAAGTAGAAATACATACCGCTTGATACAATGTATTATTCAGAATGACTGAAGTCTGCCATTACATTAACATACATAGTCACAACTAATATTCGTTGTGTATTCGTGGCTGTTAAATTTGAGCAATTGGGTCTGTACATATATTTGTACATATATTTTTACAAGGAAACTGAACGTTCCATATCCACCGAGTTTAGTGGTGCAAATTCTAAATAGTTCACATGGGCAGGCACTGACAAACTACGCAGATAATTTTCAAAAATTTTACACATTGTTATGTATTACAGCTTCCTGTGTAAAACATTTTTTAATTTATTGTTTATAGCTCGACTTTTGCTCTCTGATAGAGACAAAGCCTTTTGTACAATCAAAATTTGTAGTAAAACATTAACCACCTTATTACACCAAAAGTCAGTTGTTTCATCAACTGTCAGACACACATATTTATTTCGTATGGCCTCTACATATTTATTTCGTATGGCCTCTATAATATTGCCCAAGACAATCTTATACACACATGGTAGACATGTTTTATGCAGGATATGGTTACTAGACAAAGAAAAAACTGTATGCACAGAACATGAGACTCATATCATAAAGAAATTCCATTTTTGTAACTGTACCGGCAATATTTTGTCGATGGATAGCCGAATTTAAATGTCTTTCGCAATCACGACGTGTATGAAATACATAATGTCGATCGCATGGAGTACAGAGAATATGTGAACCATGTATTGTTAAGTTATCCTATCATTCAAACATTTTTTTGTAGTTTGTGCACAAACGGTAGTAACTGTGCCATGGCTTAGAGCGTTTTATGCGAGAACCAAACCAAACACCACCATAACCGTATGCTTTCTTGATGTAAAGATAACTGGACTGAGAATACCACCGGATAAACTGCCAAGCCGCCTATAATTTTACATGGGAGGGGCCCGGATGCCCTCAAAGTCCGTGGACCTTTAAGACTCGATACTGGTTATACTGGTTGCGTATATTACTGTTATATAAATAAACATACCACATGAATTTTTTTTGTGGTGTGTTTATTCATATTTATATTTGTTTTCAAAGTGCCGGTTCTGGAAAATGGAAAATATTTCTGGCCCCTGTATCATTGATGATAGAAAACTATTTTAATGGGTAAATTTTTGAAGAATTTAATCAGTTTAAATTATTTGACAACCGGTAACATTTTAATAAGTATATTATTCTACGGACCATTTTTAATGTGCTCTCCTTGATGTTATCAAGAAACCGTCTATATTAGTTTGTTTTTTAGTTAACTCCACTAACTTTGGTTTTGTTAGGGGCGCCATATTGAAGATTATCCCAAGGTCCTTAATTGATGTGGGGCGAAAAAGTGGTATACCACTGTATGTGTAATTATTGGCTGTATAATTGTTGATCTGAATTAAAAATATGTTTTTAATCGATTGAATTAAAATGTGACGTATTTTTCGTTCGAATATCTGGACGAAAAGATCACCGTTTTATAATAATAGATATTACTTTTTGGTGTGGTTGCTAGGCGACTATCTTTCATCCTAGGACGAAAGGTACTTTTTGGACAGTAAACAATTATGAACAAAATAATGGGTACCATAAACAAATGAAACAAATTAAAATAAATATAATGTTAATGTATGAAAATTTATGATGTTCTCACATTTGAAAAAAAAAATTTGTGGACACGGACGAAAATGTTTTTTCGTACTCACACAGCTACCGATCTCGGTCTTCTCTCATACGGCAATTTTCCGTATTCGTACGAAAAACTGCATTTTTCGTCCTTTGTCATAAATAACTATTATTTACCATGCCAAAAAGTGACGTTTTTTGACTCGTGGACCAAACAAAAACATGTTTTAGTAAGGTATTAATTTTTGTCGTGGTTGCTAATTGTCTACTTGTCGTCCTAGGCCGAAAAATACTCTTCGGAGGGTAAAAAAAGTATGACACACGGATGAAAATGTTTTGCGTATTCATACATTTCTCCTAATGAACTGCATTTTTTGTCCTTGTTTTTTTTTATCGTGCCAAAAAAGAAACATTTTCCTACTCGATTATTTTGATCATATGTTTTAGTAAGGTATTAATTTCTGCATTAATCTGTTTTTATAAGCTACCTACCTACATAGAAGTTATTTAAAACATTTAAAATTTACAAGTTGTAAAAATTAAATTTTGTGTATAAGCTGTAGCTTCACAATGCTACACCATCATCTACTCTCAATTAAGATTTAGGCTAAATCATTGGTGGAAAATTCGATATCATTGTTTCTCTATCTCTGCTATAACAACGAGTATTGCACTAAAAAATCCATTAAAGACGCAAAATTTGATGTATATTCACTCTACATTAGAACACATTTCTTTTTAGATACTGTAAATTGAACCACATTCACATTTTTGTCATTATTATTAAAAAATTAAATTCACGACCCCAACTCATATATCATGATCTAATATATTCCTTAGGGGTATTAAACTGGCAGAGTAAACTTAGTATTATACATTCTGGATAAATAATAAATGGTCCACCTTTGTTACAAACGGAGCCGTGTACATACCGTTATTTAAGTCGAAAAAGTTGATATTATGAAAAATTTAAAATAGCTAACTGGTTTGTCTTGCGTTATAAGGGTAAACATTTAACTAAACATCCCCAAGTGGGATTTCATTGTTCAGTATTTGCTCAGGACTCCGTATATAAGCGCATAATAACGAGAAATTCTCCTGGCAAAAGAAGGTATTGCAGTTAAACGCAAGAATAAGGCTTTAACCGAGTGTACATTTCGGGAATTAGTTCTTTAACACATTATTTCATTAAAGTATCAAATTACTCAGATATATTATCTCGGTAGAATGATACTGGATTTCAGTTTGGCAGCTTATGCTCAGTATTGTAATCGTCAAATAAACACTACTTAAAACAGTACTTCGTGTTAAGCAAAAGTGAGCGACAACTTTGTTACGAGTGGCAAGGATTTAGGCGGTGATTAGGGGTGGGCGATATTGAAATTAAGTTATCGATAATCAATATCCAAAAAGTATCGATTATTGTCGATGATATCGATAATACCGATATTATCGATTATATCGATATCGATATGGTCGATAATATCAATATCAGTATTGTCGATAATATCGATAATATCTGTGAGTATTGTTGATACTATTGGTATAATCGACATTTTCAGTAATATCGATATAGCGATAACTTCGATTTATCAATAATATCGGTAACAGTAAAGAATTAGTCGAAATTTTGTTATTTTGTTGTTAGAATCTTTAATAAATTCAAAGCCTTCTTAAACTTTAGGAAATTACAATATTTGAAGTAAAATAAATTAGAGCTTTTATGTTAAACACGAATTTATTTTAAATAATAAAATTCAAAAATGAAAATAAAAACAAAATTTGTGTCAAATAAAATCACTTTGAAATTTCACATCCCCCCAAGAAGCAGGGGAAGCACTGATATCTAAAAATAATATTGACCTATGTTTTTCTATAGCTTTTTGTGTAATATTCATGAATTAACAACACAGGCCTACAAAAAAAATTCTGTCCTAAAGATCAAACCTAATTTTTCCCATGTATTTTGATGCGCTGAAACCGATTTTGGCGAAAAAAATTTCTTTGACTCGTCAATTTTTCTCTACTATCCCCTATAACCCTCTATAATCCACTAAGAGGGGAAATTTTTTTGAAAAATTTTCTATAATTCTATAAAGGTTTTTTGGGTCACTGACCACGGATCTGAAGTCAAGAATAAATTTTGACATAATGACAGCTGTCTATAAGCTGTCAAATTTCGTGAAATATGTCAATATTTGGAGCATATTATTAAGTTTCTTGGGCAAACTTTGACATATTGACTTTACATTTTTCATAAAATTTGGCACCTTGTTGACAGCTGTCATTATGTTAAAATTCATTTTTGACCTCTGATTCGTGATCAGTAGCCCAAGAAAGTTAATATGTTCCAAATATTGACATTTTACATTTTTCATGAAATTTGACAGCTTGTTGAAAGCTGTTATTATGTCAAAATTCATTTTTGACTTCAGATTCGTGATCAACGACACAAAAAAACCCTTATAGAAATATTTTCAAAAAATTTTCCTTTTGGGGGATTATAGAGGGTTGGGTCAAGAGAAAAATTGACGCGTCAAAAAATTTTTTTTGCCAAATTCAGTTTCAGCGTGTCAAAATACATGGGAAAAGTTGGGTCTGATTTCTAGGACAGAACTTTTGTTTTGGTAGGCCTGTGCAATCATAAATCAATCAACCATAAAGTTACAAGCAATTGGAATTTTACCACTTTTTCAGTTTTTTTGGCTACAATTAGAGGCGGCTGGTGAAATTTAGGTTAGTCATATCGTAGCATTGGAGCATGGGACCCAAGAGATACTTTAAGGCATAACTATCACGTTATTAAATATGATTTGAATGAAACAACTACTCAGCGGGCAAATACCCCGACCTGCATTGGATTATACCTTCAAATCATGATAGATCGGTAGCCAATATCATTTGTCAATTCCTAACCAGACATAGACCGGTTTCGTATTTATTAGTTCTCCTCAGTATGCCATAGTATTTGGGGTATTTACCCGCTGAGTAGTTGTTTCATTCAAATCATATTTAATAACAGTAGTTTAGTCCACCTGGGCTAGAGGTAGCCGCTCTCGGTACTTGCTTCGCAAGTCGCTATCCGCCACAGAGACATCTATGATGTCGGTCGGATAGTAGCATTTGGACCATATGAGAAGTTTCACATACCTTTCACCACTACTCATAACTATCACGACTAAATAAGGAAGTTTGGCAGAGAAAAAATTGCGATTGAATTTTGCGAAAAAGTTGTAACTTTTTTCGCAAATTTCAAACGCAATTTTTTCCTGCCAAACTTCTTTATTTAGTCTTGCTTGATAGTTATGCCTTAAAGTATCGCTTAGGTTCCATGCTCCAATACTAAGATGTGACTAATCATAATTTTACCAGCCGCCACTGGCCACAACCGTTGAATGAAGGAGTTAACAATAGGCGCAACCTCTCATTAAGATTTTAGTAGGCACTATGTTTCCTTGCTAACAGCTTGATGATGGTCATCAAGTATTAGTCCAAATTACAAACATCTTCCCATTACATAGCAAAGAAATACAGTACCTACTGAAATCTCGACGCACGATAGACTGCGCAAGTTGTTAATTTCCTCAATCAACGCTACAACTCAGAAGTTGGCCATGAATCTTAAATTTGATTTTGCAGGCATATAGCCCCAAAAATAGATCATATGACATTTAAACACAATTGGTCGACGGCGCATATTAAGCAAGATATACTGAAGTTGCCTTTTTATAGTAGATAGCCCATGTGTTTATTTACAGGGTGTCCCAGTTTTAAGTACCAAGACGTTGTCGATAATTATCGATGATATCAATATTATCGCTATTATCGGTATATCGCTAAAATTTGGCCGATCGATAATATCGATATTATCGATAAATTATTCCAGCCCTAGATATTACCGATATTATCGGTATTATTGATATTACTGATAATATCTATATTTTCTGTATTATATCTATTTTATCGATATTATCGATATATCGATAAAATTTGGCCGGTCGGTAATATCGATGATTATCGATAATTACCGATATAATAATAAATTGTCCCAGCCCTAGCGGTGGCTATTTAGATTTCTGAAAAACTTTCCATTCTTAAACGTACTACGAGTTATATTTAGGAAGAGGATAAAATTTCGTCACAAATATCAGTTGTTTATATTATTCGCACGTAAACTTCATAGTTACAAATGAAAGTATTGTTTATTATGCAGACATACCGTATTATCAGTATGGTACAAAATAAACAATACGATTTATATTATTGTTTCTATCATTTGTATCTAATAATTAAATTTGAATTTGAAGTTTATCATTAAATACTGTTTAAAACTACATCTGTGTTTTGTTGATTTCACAATACAAATTTGTAATATTTTGAACTTTTCTAACTCGATGTAAGATAAAGTGGATAAAAAAATATGCTGTTATTTAATGGTAAAAATATAATCTTGTTTCTGTCAGCAATATAGTATTTGGTTTAGGGCATCATTTAAAATAACAGAAAAACAATTTTGTGTTCCTTATCTTTTAACTAAATACATTTCTACAAATTGTGTCCAAGAAAATACTATTTACCGCATATACATTGATATACATAGGAATTTTTATTAGTGTGTAATTCTAAAATTCCCCGTATATGCATTTGCTAACGCCTAGCAACCTCATACTTGAAGTGTCAGTAAATACGTAATGGAACGTTGAATAAGGGACTAACTCTTTTGAAGTATGTTATTTTTATATTATATCATCCCTATGTTTTGTGACATAAAGTCAAATAACCTAAGGCCATTTTTGCACAACAAATCAAATAAAACTGAAACATTAATATTATATTGTACTCAAAATATATAAAGGGTTCGAGGTTTAAAATGTTTCTTCCTATTTTACGTTTATTTTATAAAAATACACACGCCTTTGTTCATGTCTCTTCTGATTTGTCCCGCTAATATTCAATTATTTTATAATATTTGTTGTTTTTTTTTTCGTAATATAATGTCAATGTCTTTCTGCCTATTTGTTCATTACTTTAATTTTTTTTATTTCACGATGTTTTGGAATAAGATTTTTAGTATATATAGCTTAGTCTTGATGTTATTGACAAATTCAGCATAAATTTATTGATATGAACTCCATCAACAATTTTTAAGTTACCATATAACAATCTTAATTAACACATTTCTGCTCCTTGCTTCAGTCATTTATTTTCAAGCAATGTTTAATGAATTTGCCAATGGGGATTGCACGATTAAATATCCCGAGGACGTACATGTTTACCGTTTAAAAAGTTAGGTAACGTCTGCAATAGGTGAGCTATAAATGCCATCGAGAACAGGTGTCACATAGTATCAGATTTGGCGAATAGATTGACCAACCAAGCGGAGTAGCATAAGCTGGTGATTTTTGACCCATCCAACGAAACGAAAATGTTGCATCAATTCAATAAATATAAATGAAAGATGGGGGGCGCATCTAGGATGATAATAACTCAAACTAGGCCATTTGAAAATGAAATATTAGACAAGTTTTTACCTTGTACTACTGGAAACAACTGCTGTTCAAACATGTCCGAACAGCTTACTTTGTTCTCGATTCGTTCTAAAAAAGAAAGTCTCGATTCTGGTGAATTATTCTTATCTAACGACACAAATCAAGGGGTTGACTCAGTATGAATTTGTCCCTCACCAATGCCAATAATAGGGCCGTATTTCGAATTATATAAATTGAAATTAGCTTCTGCAAGAAGATCATGGTTCAAAAACGTAATCGTCGTCAGATCCAAATCCAAAATCGCATGATTGCTTGATTTGTTTTTTTATGATCAACTCGTTTTATTATGTGGTGGAGTTGCAGCTTATATGGATGAAATTTGGCTTCCATTGAAATTCTCCGAATGGATCTGATGAAATTCCTACGATGTTGGAGTAAGGCGAATATATCATGTGACTTTTCTCAAATAACTACTGTTATTTGAGGAAAGTCTCATAATATATTCGCCGCAGGCCTTACTTTTCTATGATATCCAAAATATTGTCTCCATCTGAGCCAGAAACATAGCCACATTATCTATTTCGGGGAAATAAAGTAGGTAAGACAGAAAAAACTTGTCGTACACTGTGTTATAACTAAAGCTCGGACGGAGGTATCGGTTTCCAGGGACGGCTTTTATGCAGACTATAGTAAAAATCAATTCAATTCATTTTAAAATGTTTGTGCATTAACTAATTTTATCGAAAAACGTGTGACAAAAAAAGAAAAAAGTTATATTTTTACACTGGCCAAATATGGAATGAAGTCACACTATGTTTTCCTTATAACTCGTGTACAGCTGGAAATATCTAGATTCTATAAAGATATTTGAATGTATTGGTGAATGTAACACTAACACACACACACGCACGCACGCACACACACACACACATTTTTAACCAGCGATTACAGGAATAAAAGTATATTCCAAATATTTGTTGTAAATGTCCCAGAGTTAATCTCCGGCGCCTCTTATTAAAGATGTATTTTTATTGTAAGAAGGACTATTCAACATATATAATTGGCCCGTACTTAAATTATGTGAACTTTTTAAGAGACTCTACATTTATGTCTTGTGTAGAAAACCTACTTCTTTGCCATTTATAAGGTCATCTGCACCCCGCATACCGATGCCACGGGAAATTCAAAAACAAAGTTTTTGAAAAAATCTGTAAGAGGTCCAATAGATGTTAAATATGTAAAGCATAGTGACAAATCCAAAAAGTCCTTATAATTCGTGAAGGGATATAGACATCGAAAAACTAAATCAAAAAGCACCCCTACATACCGCTGTCGCCTTTGGCAGCCTGCTATCCTGTGCAAAAGACTCAGTCCCTTTGGACGAAAAAACAAAAAAGTTTAAAAAAAATAAAAATTCTTTGAAAATGATTAGATTTTTGTTGGCTGGCCATAGGCTTTTTAATTGCTAGTTGCACTTCTGCTGTAAAGACATTTGATTAGTTCCTTGTTAAAGGCTACTAAAGAATAGGGGTTTCAACCCCGTACCTAATGCCCTTCTGGTTCTTGAACTTTTGTTTACAGATAGAATACCTCCAGTCCTTTTCAAATGAGTGTTTATAATAAATTGACTATATCAACTTTGGATATTACGGAATTCATTAAAAAATACAAAGTAAGATATATTAGGTGCGTTCTTTCTGAGATCTAAGCTAATCTAAGTTGTTTTACGGTTACACTGCATAAATAAAAGCATAATTTTATTTGATGTCGCCTCCATAACCGTAAAAGTACTTAGATTAACTGAGGTCTCAGAATGAACCTATCGTGTCATACATGCATGAACATATTTACACATGACCTACAGCTAACCTTGTTTTGACGTCATCAATACCTAAATTCTGAGCTCTAGTTGTAACAATACCTACTTTCATTTTTATACATGATTTAATTTCATTTTCGTTCATATTGAACAAATGTAAGCGATTATCTACTTCAGTGGATATATATAGATAATAGAAATATACAACTTAAATATTATGACGCAGATTCTATGAAATGTCGGGTTCTTTTGGGAGTTCACGGGGTTCTGATTTAGGGCCTCTTTTATGTTATATATTAATAACTTACCTAATTTTATAAAAGATACCTTGACAGTTATGTGTGCTGACGGCATTAGCTGCTCAATAGTTGCCTGCTAACGAAATGAACTGTAAAGTAAAAATTGTGCTGATGCACTGTAATTCTCCTACATTGACCGGAAATAAGACCACCTTTTTAAATTTTTATTTTAGAACACCTATATTTCTTTTTATATGCTGATAAATTTCATTAGCACATTGTTACGTTGTAAAATTGGCTTAAATCGTAGTGTGCTGTAGTGTGGGTCACATACCGTTCAGGCTTACAAAATAAGATACAAATAGGTGTCGCGCGCATTCCTACAGGGAGTGTTGGTTCATGACAAATGGTGATTGCTTAACGTTTACTACATTTTGTTAAAGTTTAAGTAAATTATTACAAATTTGCTTTGGAGGTAAACACCCTTAAATAATTAATAATTTCATCAGGTTAGTGATGTTTCGTATTTTTAACGCACCTGTATAGTATTTTAGGGTTCTACTTATTATTACCATTTGCTAATGTTACATATCTATAGTTATGTGTTATATCTTCATATGCAATTTCATGTGTAACTCGCTTAGTTAAAGCGACCAAGCGTAATTTTTGTTAATAATATTTGATTACCAGGTAGTACCATGGGGTATGGTAATCGTACAAGGCTGGTACGATTACCATATCTCTCCTTTTGTACACAAACGGCGGCCCCTTTTTATAATCTTATGCTGCCGGTTGTTCATATGAAGCTAAGAAGTAGGTACGCATGTTATTAGTGTTTATAATTAATTGTTAAATATTGGATATCTTTTATGCAAAGTTACACAATATATAGATCTGCCATTAAATATTTGTTCATTAACCTTAAACTACGAGACCTTCTATTCCATAATAACCACCTGAACTCACACCCAATTTCCCCGGCTAAAATATAGAGAGCCAGCTGAGTGTGTTATTCGCTACCCACTACCTACGAGTGGCACACTATAATAAATCTCCTTTTGTTACTACGCTTTACTGATGAACAGCTCTGACCCCTATGTTAAACACCCCCTCTTTTCCTTAGGCATAACACACAAACTAACAACTTAATTATACATTGATATATGGGCCTCGTATTGATCATGTGTATAAAATGTTAAATAAGGCATATTATTCCATACTTCCATTGAGAAATACACTAAACAACTCAGGTTTCTTGGAGGTATATTATGCACTCATGTACCTCTCATATGTCAGTCAATATTTTGGTCTGGGGTTAGTCACTAATTTTAACATTCAAAAAACGATCATAAGGCTAATTTTCAACGTGAATCTAAAATAAACTTTTTTTTAACACATTTATGAAAATAAAATTTCCTCGTTGCATTTATATCGACAGAAGTGTCTAATATATGACAAAAACAATATCAGTAGGTTTTCTGTAACGGCCGATTCTTATTCACATGAGATCACACAAAAATAATTATATACTACATAATTGGATTCCTACATACCGTGTGTAAAAGGCCAAATGCGACCAGTTCGAAAAAGAATAGGAGCGATGACTGACAACTAGGATGAAACGAGATATAATGTCAGACCCAGCGCAAGCAAGAACAAGTGCAGTCTGTACCCCACCAGCCGCCTACTATACACTCACACATAGTGACCCATCTCGTTTGTTCAATCGGTCTTTGTTAACACTTGGCCACATTTGGCATTTTACACACGGTATAATAAGACCATTGCCTTTAAAAGAGTTTCTAGTAAGGTCAAAATAGATCATGTGTTCAAGAACTGTTGTAATAATTTCAACATTTGTTGTACTACCTATCTATATTTTTGTTTTTTATTATTATATATTTGGTCGGATTATTATTTAATCTTTTCATTTCTTTGTTAAATTTAGCAGACTTAATGTTGATTGCTATTTTTTATCCCAGTATCTATTTTTCGTACTTGTATGTTTATGTATTAACTTGTCAAATGTATAACATTTGTATCATTAATAATTGTTGAATGAATATATCTATCTATTTAGTTTCAATTTGATATTCTAATATTTACATCTCTGATGGATTCCCGCCAATTCAAGCGCCGTCCTTTTTTTTCATAACTGGCTTTTAGTTTTTTTTTTTTGCAAAGAATGTCTGTTTATAAATACATTTTGTTCTGGAAATACTTAAGCGCTCCTAACTGACCGGCATAATACAATTTCACCTCTTTCCCCAAACTTTGTTCAAAATGGACACAAAGAATATTAAATTAACGCTTTAAATATGTTAGAGAAATCCCGCTAAAATGTTTGATATAATATTCTCAAAAACAGGAAATTTACGCGGTAAAGTAGATTTATAAATGCTTTAGTGGATCCCTCTGACTGAAACGGTCTTTGAATTTTACTGGTTTTAATCGTAAATGAAACATTAACTAGTAATGTCTTAATTACGGTTTTTTTTTGTTCTAATTACAAAGTATTCACAGACAGGTTATATGCTCTGCTACGTTATAATATTAGTAATTTAACTTTCAACTTAATAACAAATAATAATTGGTTGCACTCTTACAAAGCTACTTTTCGATTTGTTAATTTAGACTTAGATATTAATTGTCTTTGTTAATCTGGGGAATCTTATTTAAATAGAGTTAACTGGATTAAACTTGAAAATTTGGAACACCTGAAAATGTCAGTACAACGGAAGCCAAGAAGTGTCACAGAAGTTTGGGATTGTTTTAACGATATTCATGGTAGGCAGCGGAAATGTTGGCCATTTTTCAGGGCCGGCAGTTATATAAAAACTCCTTATTACAGCTATATAAATAAACACACTACATAAAAATTTATGTGGTGTGTATATTTATATACCTGCAATATATGAAACCATACAACCAGTATTGAGACTCGAACTTGCAGAAAGCCGGGATAAATGTATATAACATTATACGTAGCTTAGCACTTATTCCTCAGTTGGCTTAGTAATATGATAGTATGGTTACGTTATGTCCGCTGACATTCTCGTATAAAACGGTCTTACCAATATTGCCAAGTTTTCTGTGAATGACAGACAGTACAGTTACAAAAGAAAATTTTTTCTTATGATTTTTGTGTGGTCAAAATAATAATGTACCAGTGGCGGCTGATGAAATTTGGTTATGGCATATCTAGTATTGGAGCATGGGACCCAAGCGATACTTTGTGGCATAACTATCATGACTAAATAAATAGGTTTTGCAGAAAAAAAGTGGAACGTTAAATTTCCTTGTACAAACATATATATACCAATTCGCTCAAATTTAACAGTCACGAATGCAGAACGAATATTAGTTGTGATCATGTATGTTAATGGCAAACTTCAGTCATTTTAATTTTGTATAAAGCGGTATGTATTTCATTATTTTTTTTATACTTTTGCTTATATTCGTCTACGGATGTTCTTGTCAATGAGTCAGTAGTAGCTATCGGTCCTGAACTTTAGTCCAATTTCCTCTCCCTGGTCATAGAATTCATTTATTTTTGGATGTCATTGAATTTCCCTTTGTTCCATGATAGGATTTTTCTTATTTTACAGTTTCAGTATAAAGAATTACACTTTGTGGAGTATATATTGGTATATATGGTATTGAGGTAACAACACCAAACATAACTATGAATATTCTTGCTATTTACAGACCAACTGCTGATGACTTGAACATATTTTTCAAAAAACTCGATAACATTTTAAATGTGCTATGTAAAAACAATATGCCGGTGATATTATGTGACAATTTAAATATTAACCTGAAATAGATACGAAATCAAAAAAATCTACAAATGAGGTGTTCCACAATGCTCATTCCTTGGGTCCCTACTATTTATTTAATTTTATAACGATTTGCCTAATGTTATCAGTAATCAGTCATGCATTAGTCATATATGCAGATGAATACCATCAGGTTATTTTATGATTATCTCCACGGAGATCGCTCAGCAGAAGTTGCCTCTCTGATACAATCACAAGCGTCAAACTCAAGCTACTAGACTGAAAGTAGCCCTTGGCCCATTTGCCATATAGCTTATTCATAATAGGGAACTTGCACATTTTTTTTTTACTTCATAAAAATGTTCTACAATACTAAAAAATAAGATATGCAAAATATGAAGCCTTAATTCCCAATAATAAATTTGTTATAAATTATTAAAGTTTCGCGCGCGAGCGAACCGTTTCAAACAGGTTCAAAAGCGCGGGAGTAGTCGTGACATCACACCATACCACGACGGAGATCCCAGCACTCGACTGCTTGATTTCAGCCGTAAAAATACCAGCATCGCCATAAATTTCAAGTGTATAGGTACTTAAAATGGAAACAAAAACTCCTTATTTTAAATATTGCATTGTACCCGTGTGTAAGAATACTACAGTAAAAGTGCCAGATAAAATATTTATAATGTTGCCAGAAGATAAGATTCGTCGATCAAAATGGCTAAAAGCGTGTAGAAGAAATGAAAAAGACATTTCACAGAGCAGTAGGTCTCTACATGTGTGTGAAGATCATTTTAATGTAAGTACATTATTAAATACTATGTGTCTACTAGTTTTTCGCAGGCGGGCAATAAAATATGCCGAATTCCGAATTATTGAATTTTAATTAGGGTAGGATTAAAGAAAGAATGTGTATACAGTGTTAGAAAATAAGATTAGTAGATAGAATCTAATTTAGTGATACTAAGTAAAGGTAATTTCCTGGTGCGAAAGTAAACAGCTATTTATTATTATACTCTTCGCAAATACAATTACGAAGAGTATATTGCATTTGATCGGGACATTTTTAAAATCGTTAATATCGCTCGCAGAGAAAAAATCATTTCATTCGTCATCGAATTCTGAACAACTTTCAAAATGTCCGTCTGTTCATCTGTCCGTCCGTCTGTCTGTCCGTCACGTTTCTTGTAAGCACGATAACTAAAGAAAAAAAAGTCCGTTCGAATTGAAATTTGGGCTATAAGTTAGTGTTAGCTAGAGGAAGAAATCCATTGTTTTTGAAAAAAAAATCAAATAGTAAATAAAAAAGTTATAGGACATTTTACTTAAAAATATGAATCTACAGAGGGTTGCAATTTTCAATGTACTACTAAAATTGAAGTAATTTTCTATAGACACCAAAATGCTGTAAAATATACTACCACAAATTTCGCCTACGCAGTCGGCATCATCGGGAGATGAAAAAAAAAATTGAAAATTAAATATGTGATCAATATATTAGGTATTGTAAGAATGAATCTTAGTTTATACTATAAAATATACCACCACGCGTTTCGCCAATATAGTCGGCACCATCGGGAGAGAAAATTAAATATGTAGTCAATACATTAGGTATTGTAAGAATGAAGTTTATAAGACAAACACAGGATTCTTTTCAAAAAACTGCGAAGAGTATCCTACAGAATGTGCAACAAATGTCTCTATAGAGACACTTTACTTTACACGTGTGTACAAAAAAAAACATGAAAAACAATTTTCTATAGACACCAAAATGCTGTAAAATATACTACCACAAATTTCGCCTACGCAGTCGGCATCATCGGGAGATGAAAAAAAATTGAAAATTAAATATGTGATCAATATATTAGGTATTGTAAGAATGAATCTTAGTTTATACTATAAAATATACTGCCACGAGTTTCACCAATACAGTCGGCACCATCGGGAGAGAAAATTAAATATGTAGTCAATACATTAGGTATTGTAAGAATGAAGTCTATAAGACAAACACAGCATTCTTTTCAAAAAACTGCGAAGAGTATCCTACAGAATGTGCAACAAATGTCTTCTATAGAGACACTTTACTTTACACGTGACGTGTGTACAAAAAAAAAACAGGAAAAATATAGAAGTGGCTGTTGTAAAGAATTACCCTAAATTTTTTCAAACATAAGATAAGTCTGCTAAAAATGCTTAGTTGCGACTAAGCATTCTGTAGTTATTTCTTTTTATTCCGTGATCAAGTCATAACTATTTTATGTTTATAAATTATTACTAAAAGCTAAAAAAAATACATACTTCTCTGCCTTGACCCCGCGGACCTCTCCAAGGGAAAAACTTTCACTATTTTGTATAAAAGATGCCACCATAAACATATCCACTTTAGGCAAATTATCAGATTGGCCCTTTGAAAAACCTTGATCAGTCATTTTAGAATATCTGTACAACTACAATAAGCGGTACTATAAAACACAATTATATATTTATATCAGAACAGTCACTAACAAATCAACCACAGTCTTATAACACCGGTAAACATCTGATTGTATTTGTGTGTGTGTGTGTGTGTGTGTGTGTGTGTGTGTGTGTGTATGGTGTGACGTCACAGTCAATAGTAGCTCGTTTCGGGCCACTTCAATTTTATCGCTGTTTAGATCCTTTATACTGATCGCGTGGAATTAGAAAACTTATTTTTTTGTGAAGTACACGTTTTATTACAACGTTACGCTATGTTTTTTTAGTATTATTTTTATTTTTAAAATTATAGGCAAGTTCCCTATTGACTTTACCAAACAAACACTATTTCTACAACGAACAATGGCATTATGGAATTCATTGCCCAGTTGTGAATCCTGTCCTCTTATTTGCCTTCAAGGTTAGAGTTAATTTTCGCACTCACAGTACTCCGTTTGTTTTTTTCCGAAAAAAAAAAAAATGAAAATGTGCCCTAGTTATTTCATAAATTTTCCAAACCGCAAACCTATTTAAAAATTATACTCTTTTCGGAACGTCATCCAGTAGGAGACGTTGACTTAACGAAGAATTTTAAATTACAATAACAATTACCCATTTGTTCACCGTGAGCAACGTTAAGTATTAAAGTCCAGACGGACCAAGCGAATTTCAACCCTTGCGCGAGGCTTACATAAGAAAACAAGGATTTTCGAGTATCTCTTAATTATTCACGACTGTAATAATGTTGGTATGAATAATAAGTAAACCGTATATGGCCGTGAGGTTGGCAATACATAATAAATGCAGGGGCCGTTTAATTATTTGCAGCTCGGTGAAACACCGTTGAATTTTAGCTACATTTGACCTGTGCTGGATATCTTTATAATGGAGTGTCTGCGGTGAAATGCCTGTGCTATAAAAAATACTATCAAGGCAGTAAATGTGATAAAGGAATACTTTATCAAGTTTAACTCGCCTTAGAAAAATCGTTAATCGTTTTAATTTTAATCCTGCGAATACTTGGAATTCCGCAGCGTAAATCTGTGTTGCTAAAACGAAACCGTTAACTTATTTAGATTAAGTTTTCTCTCAGCTTTCCCTTTCAAACAGTTCTGTTCAAGATGGAAACAACTGCGTGTCTGACCGTTTACTACTCTTAATAATGAATTATAATAATATATGTCAGTTTAAGACAACATTCATGTTAAAACTTTTCCGCAATGTAAAATGTCTACTTAAAAATCATGTGTTCGTAGTGCCATCTATTGTGAATTTTTTTTATAAATAATACAGATATCAATAATTACTAATAAAGGTATAATAAACATTATAATACCAAAGTATTCCAACAGGGAGGGGTACAAATTACTTTACAAGATACTGTATTATCTTGCGATAGACATTTTTAAATGGAGTTGACTTTAACTTATTGGTTATCTGCTTTCATGTAGAGACTAGTGATTCTAAATTTTCTCTAGTTTTCGTTGTATATAAGTCAACTTCACAACCGGTTATCGGATAACCCAATAACAGGTTTCTTGGATATCCGATTAGTCGATTATTCTGATATATTTGGATTCTCGGTTTTATCCGAAACCGGTTTTTGAGGGAACCGATTAATTGATTTCACTTTTTCCGGTTTTTGCCAGCACTAGTTTTTACCTGTCATATTATTAGGATGCTCTATGGACAAATTAGAGGAAACGGTTTTAAGTGTTTTTTAATATCTTTGAATTTTCTGAAAATGAGTCACACTATTACACAGAGATCTATCACTCATCAGTGAGCAGTTAGAATAAAAATTTTTACTTGAATTCGATTTAGCAGACATAACTTTAAGCGCCACTCCATAACACTCACAATTTAAATGTACTATTCAACATTATTCAAGAGTCGAGGTTTAGCGACCTACCCACGACTTTTTAAACTTCAGTGCTGTGCTAAATGAAAACGAATACGAATTTACAAATTTCAATTACGTTTCGGAAATGTTGAGGAAAATTGCCGAAACGGTTTTTTAAATTTTGCGCTAGCTACATTATTATTGAAGTAGCGATTTTTATGTGTAACCGTAAATTGATGTAAAACTCCCAGCTTTAAAATTTCGGAAATTTGAAATTCTAGTTTCACCACCAGTTTTTAGACTATTCTATTTTCTTATTTCATTAAATTTATCTGAATTTTAAATTTGTTTGCGGTCATTCTGAGAAAACGGCTTTTTGACCTTAATTTAGTAGGATTAACTTTTGCAGGTAATTTAATTTAATTTTGAGTGTTAAAGTGGATTGTAGAATCCGTATGAGTCATTCCATATGAAATCGTCTAAAAAAAATTTTTTTTTCTCCACTATTTTAGATTTTGCTTAAACTTTGTGAGAATCTTCTTTGGGGTTCCAAAGAAGGAAATCCACCGTCATTTATTTTTCGCATGCGTCAGTTCCCGCCTGCCCGAATTAAAGCATTTAAAAAACTTCATTTTTATGCTTTAATATTTTTAGCTGTAAAATTTTTTCTATTAAAGATATCTACAGGTTGAAGATGGCATTTCAAAGCTGAAAGATTGTAGTTTATGTGCAAAGAATATAAATTCACACAATCAATACCCCCGAAAAATAACACGATGCTGAAAATACGTGTATTTTACTGGTTTTTCGTGATTTTTAACTGACTCCAGTGTCTCGACTGTTGAATGCAAACAGCTAATATTTCTCAGAGCTATATCGTGGAAGAAATAAAACCTACAATTTACTCGTTCGGCGTACCCTTTTTAAAAAAAAAATCTCTGCTTGAAATCTTGAAATTTAAAAAAATCGCATTATTTAGGCTATAATATGAATGTGTTGGCTACGAGATAAAAATATAAAACTTACAGGATATTTAGTCCTTACCTTGAATTTCAAAAGCCTGTAATGCTCGTTTTGTTATTTTCATCCTTTATGCATGTACAGGTGGTTTAAAAGAAGCATTTCATAGACAAAAGTGGAATCTGTGATTTGTCATTGTTGAGGTTAAGTTTATTTGCGACAAACCATTTCTCAGCAGTTTTTTCAATTGTTTCTAATTTATTTACTAAATTTATATAATCTATATCCGAAGTAATTAATATGGTATCATCGGCAAAAAGTAGGGATGGAGAAAGTAGCAAATATCATTAATGAATAAAATAAACAAGAGTGGTCCCAAGACAGATCCTTGGGGCACTCCGTGTTTAACGTCACTAAAACATGAATTTATATTATTGATACATACGCGTTGTCCTCTGCTACATATGATTCAAAAAGAGTCAGTCTTATAACATAGTGAGATAATTTTATCAACAGCAGATCGTGAGAAACAGAGTCGAAAGTTTTGGAGAGATCACACAATGCAACACCTGTATGATACCCCTCCTCAAAATTTTCGACTATGTCACCTACCACTTATGCTAGCAATTATTTAGATCAATCGATTTATTATTCATTGTGTTTTGACCAACCTTATAATTGGGAAATTTCAGTTTCCGAAATTAAAAAATAAAATAATTTTACAAAGTGACGATAAAACACTCTTCGATGGACTGAAACACAGCCATACATTTTATAGATAAATGTCTCCATTGAAGTACAAAAAAAATACATTATTCAAATATTTCAAAAGGGTCATTTGATCTTTTCTGAATTACGTTGTGTTCTCTTGTAATTTAGAAATGTAAACGATCCTACCGAATCGGCATGTTATCCATTCGTATATTTTAAGCTACATAAGAACATTGTTTTCTGTCGTAATATCTCGTGACAAAATGTATTTATTTATTTTAAAAGCTTTTTAAATTCCACCTGCTCCTTTGCTACTTTTTTAGAATAATCGCATTCAAAACAACAGCGAACACTGAGTGAATATTCGTTAAATAATCTTATAAAGACAGTGAATATTAAAAAAAAATGACGGAAGTTAATAACAATTATTATAAAAAGATAGGGATGTTTAAAAAACAAAAAGTAACAATAAAAAATATGGAGAATAAGGTATTAAATAATTAAAAATAAACCGCAAATTGTTTCAAATCATACTTTATTAACATAGGTGATAAAATAACGCAACACATTAGAATAAATAATAAAATATTACACCACAAATGCTGAACATAGCATGTAACTTTTTTCCTAACCCCCCGTTGATAAATATGAAATAATAATTACTATTTACGTAACCAGTTACGAAAGACTTTATTTTGTGTAAAGAGTGGATGTTTGCGGGACGAGCATAAGTTTTGAAAAGTGTCATTTTATATGTCAAAATTAGAAATAGTATTTTATATAACAGGTGGCTAAAATGGTGAGTGCTATAAACCACACGAGTAAAAAAAAACATTTTAGTCTCGAGTTATATACAAAAATTTTTGTATCGCCAATCGAAATTAGAAAATAGTATAATTTTGTAAAAATACGGTAAATTAACAAAGTTACCTTGTCGTAATGACTAAATTCTATTGCTGTTTCCATAGAAACCAATAATAAAACAACTAAATATTGAACGATTTAAACGTCGCATTTGACACATTCTACTTTACAATAATTATTTTTTGGAACAAAATGAGTGATAGTGAGAATGATTTTATTCCTGGTACTCCTCCGGAAATCAGGGAGCAAGCAATAGCTGTAACTTTAGATTTGTTATCAGCGAAACCTAGAAAATTGTACGAAAAAGAATATGATTTATTTATGCACTGGTGTAAGCAGAAAACTGTGAGTAACATATCTGAGTCTGTAGTTTTATTAGGCGGTTTGGATAAAATTAGTAAAGAAAACCTCATATTCTCATTTAGTCGACGTTTCGACAAAATTTATTGTCTTCCTCAGGACTACAACATATAACATATATTGGACAAACTAAACCATTATTAAAAAATCGAATCAAAGAACACAAATGCTCGTGTAACATAAGACACATTCACAAAAAAGAAAATACTGCTCTAGCAGCTCATCATTTCGAGTTAAACCACGAGTTTATTTTCGACAGTGTTAGCATTTTAGACAATGAACATAACTACAAAAAACGATTGATTAGCGAGATGATACTTATTAACAAACACAATAATACTGTTAATAAAAAAACAGATACGGAAAATTTGAGTAGAATATATAATAACTTAATAGCTAACTTTGTAAAATTATAGCCCCTGTATATATTATTACAATAATAGATGTTTATAAATATGCAAAAATTTTTTACTAACTTTTTATGAAAATAAGAACAATTCGGTATGTCTTTTTTTGTGATTACTAATAATTTTTTTTAGTATAGTTCTTTCATTGTTACTGTGACAAGGGATTCGATTCATGTGTATTAAAAATTCATGTTAATATATTGGTTCATTTCTGTTTTGCCTTTACACTCTTTTCATATCGATCTGCATTGAAAATAGTTAAAAACCATTAATTTATTGCCCAATGGTCATTGTTTGACCCAAGAATCCTTTTATTATAAGTGACGTTATTTATGTATTGGACGATTATGATTATGTTGACTGAAAACCAAAGACCTCATTAGGTAAGCGTGATTTCCTAATCTAATATTTTATTACTTTTTGTTACTTTGTATTTAAACAAAAGTATTTTTTTACCTTTTAAATAATATATTTATTCCTCATTTTGTTACTTATAACTTTGTGTATTTATGTAAATTTTTAATTTTAATTTTTTATATTATTGTTATCTATAAAATAAAAAAAGAGTCATACTGTGTGTTTAAATGTTTTACATCTTTATTTATTTGAATCTATACAAAATTTATGTTATATGTTGTAGTCCTGAGGAAGACAATAAATTTTGTCGAAACGTCGACTAAATGAGAATTTGAGGTTTTCTTTACTAATTTTATCCAAACCGACTAATAAAACTACATTAAGAGATTGTGGATACGAAACTCCTTAGCTAAAATATCTGAGTCTGTTCTTTTGACTTATCTATCTGAAAAAGAAAACTTTAAAATGTTCAAGTCTCTGGTCCAAGTTTTCGATGCTTAAAGCAGTTTTGAATGTAAAGAATAATGTAGATGTATCCAATTATCAAAAAGTAAAGCTTTTTTGAAAAGTCAATCCACTGGGTATTGGGCTAAGAAATCTAAAGTTTTTGACAGAGCAGATGTCGAACGTTTTTTACTAGAAGCGCCAGATGAAAAGTTTCTAATGTTGAAAGTTGTATTAATAATGGGCTTGGCTGGCGCTTGTCGTCGGAAGGAACTCTACATTATAACCATTGATGACATTGTGAGAAAAGACTGCATGCTGGTTGTTAGAGTACCTGATTCGAAGACCCACATTAAAAGGACTTTTACGGTAATTGGTGAGACAGTTAATGGAATAATTCCACTAAATAATCATGATAAATATGCAGCTATTCGCCCTACTCACGTGAATCACAAAGGGGGTTTTCTCCAATATCGAGGAGAAAAATGTACGGTCCAACAAGTTGGTATTAATACATTATCAAAAATACCAAGTATTATAGCCAAATACCTTATCTAATCCTGAGCAATATACGGGTCACAGTTTTAGGAGATCTTCGGCAATTATATTAGCTGGTTCTGGAGCTGACATTCTTACCTTAAAACGTCCTGGGGGATGGAAATCCTCAACAGTTGCTGAGGTATATATAGAAGATAGCATCCAGAACAAAAAAGGATATTTCAAAGCAGATATTTTCAAACATTTTTACAGACATGACTATGTCTGCCGATGTAGTCGTTGGTGAAAACACTGGTCTGCAACGAAATCCTCCTTTAAAAAATTATGCTATAAGTATGAAGATTTTAATGCTCTGAATCTATTCCCGTTGGCCGATTTTTTCTATCACGTCTAGATTTTTTTATATGAATTTTTTTTTTAAATTTCATAAATTTTGTTTTTTTAAAATTTTTTTTTGTCAACATCAAGAACAGTATACATACATACAAAATAAGTTTTAGCGAGTTGTAAGAGAAAGAAAGAAAGTATTGACAGTGATTTTTATGGTAGTAGATATGCGCATGCGCAGTATTCGCTGTGACTTTACTTTCTTTCTCTTACAACTCGCTAAAACTTATTTTGTATGTATGTATACTGTTCTTGATGTTGACAAAAAAAAAAAAAATTTAAAAAAAACCAAAATTTATGAAATTAAAAAAAAAAATTCATATAAAAAAATCTAGACGTGATAGAAAAAATCGGCCAACGGGAATAGATTCAGAGCATTAAAATCTTCATACTTATAGCATAATTTTTTAAAGGAGGATTTCGTTGCAGACCAGTGAAATCAAACCAACCACTACATTAATATAAATTAATCAAATATTTTTCGCACATCTGAATATATAATTCCAGGAATAAATATAAATAATGTTAGTAACAGTACTATTCATATAAATTTTCGTTAAATTATGAATAAAATTGTTCATGAAATTTGTTAATAAATAATAAATGTTTGATGTAAGAACTTTAATTTGTTGTCTGTTGACTATTAAGTTTTATTTCACACTGTGAAATAAAATTTCTTTATTTCACACTTTTTTCTTTATTTTTCACTTGTCAATAATGTTTTGAATCATTGAAGCTATCCAATTTATGTCATTTTAGGATATGGCGTTACAAAGAAGTTATTAACTCACTGAAAATGAATAGCGTACCAGGATATGATGAAATTAGTAATAAAATATTAAAATATTGCTGTGAACATTTCACACCATTCGCAAATCTGGTTCTACTGACGAATTAAATAACTATAGACCAGTCTAGATTAGTAAATTTTCTTAATAAATATGAATCCTGCCCGAGAAACAATTTGGATTTAGGGAAGGCATGGACACTAGTGATGCCTTGCAGAAAGTAAACTACAACTATTCAAATATTTTTTAACAAATCGAATTCGTCATAAAAATTATTTCAACTTTAAGCAATAGCGATATTGTTCGTACAGGAGTCCCGCAAGACGATGTTATTGGACCAGTATTATTCTCCATAATAATACATTAATATTAAATAAATATTTTACCATGTCATACGCGGGTGACACGGTGTTGCTATTCGGTGGAAATAAATGGGCTGATATCATACAAAAACCAAAAATTTGATTAGTAAGTCGAAGTATGGTTAGATTCTAATTTATTATCACTGAATATCAATGAATAGATAGATAATTTTATTCGCCAATTATTAAAGATACAAATTTTGTACATTTGGCAAGTCCTTGTATAAATATATGTATAGTAAAGTGATATAAACTAATTTTTTTGATTAAATATGGCAACACCTCAAAATAAATACTATTATACAGTAAACATACTTTAAGTTACGTAAGTACAGAACAACCTTTTGATGAAAAACAAATTTTTTTTCTAAATAATTACTGATAATTATAAATGAAAACTAAGAGAATTAAAATAAATAATTATTTACCAATAACAATTCAAGAAATAATTTACCTATATTATTAACGTTAAAAATCTTACGAGAAACAAAAAAAAGCGTTTAAAACATGACTATTTACATTAATGTTCAAAATGTTGACCATTTTTGGTTATACATCTTTGGCATTTTTCTAAAACGGTATTGTTCACTCACCGGATGGTATTTCCATTAATGCCAGCAAATAGGTCTCGTAATCTTTCTTCAAGCACTGCTACAGTCTCAGGAGGTTCAAGCTCATAAATTTCGTTCTTAACTTACCTCCACAGGAAAAAATCCAAAGGGGGAATGTCTGGTGATTTAGTAGGCCATGGTATTGGACCACCATTGGAAATAAGTCTGTCTCCGAAAGTCACTTTTAATAAGTTTTTAATCTCCCTGGAATTGTGGGCTGGACAACCGTCCTGTTGGAATCAAATCACGAAGTTGATTTTCTGACACTATTGCTCTAATTGCCGGTAAAATTTGATTTTCTAGCATCTTTAGATACCTTTGTTCGGTTAATGTATTGTTATAAAAAATGGCCCAATAAGTCGATTTCCTAAAAAAGAATAAAACTCGGTAATTTTACTTAAAGAAAGAATAAATAACGTATACGCTCGTTGAAGATATAAAATTATTGTTTTATTGCAATGATCTTAATGTAAAGGGAAACGAAAACATGTGTACCATAAATTCCGCACTATACATTAATGCCAAATTGTCTCTGCAATCTGCGTTGGGCATGCAGTCCAGGGTTTTCAGTAGCCCAATGATGGTAATTATGGCTGTTAAAGACACCGCAGTTACTAAAATATGGTTCATCAGTCTAAATAACGTTATTGCTAAAGTTGATATTTTCTTGGCATTTATTAACTTACCAATTACAAAATTCTGTTCTTCTAGTAAAATCGCCATCCTGAAGTCCTTAAGATAGTCGGTCGGCTTGTACGGACGATATTTGGGTTTCTTCAAAACTCTTCAAACCATAGTCCTAGGACTGTCTAATTCTCTATTATCTACTTGTCGATGGTGCTGGGTTAGCGTTGAAATAATCTAATATATTGTTGTCACTTGTTGTCACGGCTATCATTTTCTTTTTTATAACTTTTAACACGCGGTTTTTCAAAACTTCCAAAAGTTATCAAATTTGTCGCAAGTTTTGAGAAATATCTTTCATTAGGTTGTCGCTTTTCTAGGAGATTTTCAAAATTACTATTTAAAGCCATATTCGCATTTTTAACATAACTCACCAGCACATCAAGTTTTTCTTCGCTGGAATAATGTAAAGCCATATCAAAGAATTAAAACACGCACCACGCAAAAATTTGACCGTGAACAATTTTTGTTGTCAACATAAAAATTCAAAATCTACTTGATATTTCACAGTTTTCATTTTAATGCATAGAATTTTGATTTACCTGTTTTTTTCTGTGGAGAAAAATATCTGTAGAATTGACATTTTATTACGTATTTTGTTGAACTAAATACGTATCACTGCTTACGATATTTGTTGATAACTAGTAGGACTTATTTACAAAATATTGAAGTTTTTAGTAAATTATTGAGTTTAAACAAATTTAGTGATTTTATTAAATAATTTTTTTACTATTTTGTAAAATTTACCCAAAATCTATTATTTAGGAAAAATTTTTTACCTTTTTATCAAAAGGTTTAGTTGTGTAACTTCAAGTACATTTACTGTATTTTAATTTTTTATTTTGAAATCTTGCCATGTCTAGCCGAAAAATTATTTAATTGATTTTATTTTCGAAGAATTTTTCATTTTTTGCTTACATATGATACATCGTTGAAAAGCTATCATTGAGCTATTTCTAATGAGTGAAAAATTCAGTATGGCGCCGATAAGAAAAAACGAACCTGATGATAGTTTTCAATAATCGAAACGTTGAAACCAAAATCTGACCAAACTGATAAATTCTACGAAAAAAAGTTGCTTTGAGAATGTGTTTACAGATTTAAAAATATTGAAAAATAAAAAAGTTATAGCTGATAGTAAATGCAACATGCAACTTTTTCGACAATATCTCAAAACTCCCAACAGCTGAAATAGTTTTGACGGTAGCTATTAGTTGGTAACAAAATAGTCTAAAACTTTTCACATTTAACCATGTTTCTATCTTATAGTTTCCGAGATCCCAATACATGTATCACCAAAATGGCTCACACTGTATATTTAAAAGTTAAAATGTCTGCGAAAGAAACTTATGTTGTTAGTATTATGATACGAAATTTAAAAGAGAACAGACTGGGCTATAAAAAGTAAATATTCCGAATAGGATGAAACTAGTTGTAAAAAAACAAATAAAGTGAAAATTAGACAAGTAAAAAAAAATGTTTATAATTTTTTAAATTTCAATAGGTTTCGATCGAGTTATCGATACAAATTTTATTGAAAATAACTTAAAGATGGTTTTTAAGTAACACAATATGGTCTATTATATGTGTTTTCGGATGATACGTATTTGATTACTTACAGCCATTGTTGATAGGACTTGTAAATTGAATTTCTTACGTCGTAATTCATTTCCATAGAAACAAAAAAAATTGTAGTGCTGTTATAGTTCATCACGATATATTATTATGTGAGGTAAGTAATATAAGATATTTTTATTTAGAGTGGAATAAATGAATTTTTATTTGTTTCATTGAATCTGGAGATTTTACAAATGCATTCTTAAAATATTTTCATCCAATTTTCATAAAAGTACATCTACCACTATAAAACTATATGCCATTTAATGTCACATATAAACAGCAGGTTTTCCCGTAACAGCGTATAGATTAGTTTACGCCAATAAAGTAATGTGGTGTACCTTTTCTTCTACATCAAGCAGAATTGCACCGGTACCTTTGAATGAAAATGAAAAATAAGACTTACAAGAAGCACTCTCTGTAGTTATTTCGTTCTCATGTCTGTAAATAAATAATGTTGCTAATAAAACAACGACTTTGCAACCTGGTGCACCGCATTTAATCAAATGAAATAATAAAAAGCAAAGGTCGAAATACAAAGGAGTTGTAACATTGAGACCGCCGCTGGCAAGACAGCTTAAGGGATGACGCGAAAAAGCTTTCCGCAAAAGACCGTGGATGTATTTTGTACCTGCTGTAGACATTTATTTTATTTGGGAAAATGATTAGAAAAATATATACAGGTTTGGACGTTAACATGGAGTCCTTATATTTTTTAATAAATATACTAGTTAACCGGTGCATATAAACAACTTGTAGAAATAGCACTGCATGTTTCGGTTAAAGTATTAACATCGCTAACTGACAATTTTAATGAACTTCATTAGTAAAGCTGCAAATCGTTTCTGTGTATCATGGTCGTAGAGTACAGATGTACTTACTGTCGCCGGTATTCACCTTGATCGCGAAACTTTCTCCAGTCCAGTCTATTATTAGCTTTCGAGTTGTGTATACGTTAAGTCACTT